>NW_025905029.1:50521-140330 GCF_018835915.1 Vigna umbellata
CAGCTGCCACTCGAGGTTAGTCCGTTCTTACGTCGCCCATGTTAACTTATGGACTAAGGACCTCCTGCCATTCCCACACATGAACTACTCCTCTCTACTTGAGAACGAGCACTCACGGAATATCAGGATGGACCAAGCCAGCATTAGCAATAGCCACAGTCATACTTTACCAATCAAATTATTCCACATATATGAGACGTTCCTCCCTGGAACGCTCGTCCAAAATCAAATTTCATAATTTTAGTTCTTACACGGTTCGCACATCTTAACACTTCCTCTTAATAATAATTTCATTCTTTGTTCCACTTCCATGAAAAGACGAGCGTTCAACCCTCTGAAGGACGAGGACGAACGTGAAAAGCCAGATTTAGAAGAACCCATTAACAATCAGAAAGACTCCAGAATAATACGACCCTTTTTCAGAATATTTTAAGTACCAAGAGGACGGGTTGACTCCACTTGGATGAAGAGACATCAAGAAGAATACTTAACTACATTGGGAACCTTTTGTTTAAAAGGGGTCGACTGCCAGTCAATGACCGAACGCGACAATATACATTTATTAAGTATTTGGACGAACGCTATTTACGTTCGTTAAGGAATCAAAGATAGGACGAGCGTTCGATCTAAGACCGAACACTTTCTTAAAACGAACGCTAGGTAGATGACCAAGAATCAATCATGACGAACGCTGGGTACAAGACCGAGCGCTATTTAGAAGGACGCTTGGTATAAGACCTTGCGCTATTTAGGACGAACGTTCGGTATAAGACCGAACGTTACTTATTTTAGGATTATTAAATTTTAAGGCGTACGACAACTTTATGCTGAGCCGAACGCTTAAACATAGTATTTCAAATGAGGACGCTCGTTCTCAAACCGAACCCTTCCCAAATGAAAGAATTCAACTCTAAGTCTTTTTCAGGGAAACCGAACGGTGTAAGACCATTCGATGACGATCGTAATTTATCATAGTGAATTTATCAGATCCAAATTTTCAACTAAGTGAACTCACTATTTCTCATGTGATTCTTACTTCGTGATTTTCATATCCAGGATTAATTCTCATACTATACAGATTTCATCAAATTAATAAATTCAATCATACTATAGTCATACATCTTTCATACGAATCCGATTCAACATGCATTTCAACCAACAGAAAATATTTTCATCCAGCACAACAGGGTTCGTTCATGCAGATCCAGAACAGCACATACACATTTATTTCATACAAACAACCCATATCATGCCTTCATACAATCATACAAGTATAAATTAAATATATAAGCTTCCCTTACCCGGATTCGTACGCAACTTGCCCTAATGCAAAGGATTGGTTTGTTCTCTTACAACGTTCTACTCCAAGGTTCCCTTAACAACTTCCACTAAATCTAAACACCAAAAATCAAATATCTCAGATATAACCCATGCATGAACCCAGAACTTGGTTTCATATGAACCCTAATGGATGAGCGAATCAGAGATGAGAACTTACCAGCTTAAATTCTAACTCTGTTCGGTCCAAAATAACGCCCACGTCTCAGGGAACGTCCTCACGGTTCTGAAACGTGATCGGAGAAGAAAGTGATGAGTTTACAGTAGAGAGAAGGTGGACTGGTTCTAGAGAGAAGGTAGAGAAAATGAAGGGTTGAGTTCTGAGGAAGAAGATGAGTGCGTGCAGGTGAGAGGGAGAGATTTTCCAAAAACTCAGTTTTGTTCAATCCAAGTCAAAATGGACGAACGTCTCCCCTGCTGACACCTGTACCCCACTACTGACTTCCGAAACTTCTAGCGTGACAGGTGGCGCTCGTGCATGTGGTGCGAAGTGCGTTTTTAATGACTCTGAACCATTGACGTGATGTGCATTGATTTTGATTTGACATATATTTGCAACGTTAATTATCTAGGGTCTCACACGTCATAATATGTTGATTCTGAAAACCATTTATTATGATAGGTGAAAAATTACATGTCATAATACATTCAACTTATTATTATCTGAAAACCATTTATTATGATGGGTGAAAAATTGTACGTCATAATACATTCAACTTATTATGATTGGTAAAAGTATTTACATATAATACATTGTGCATATTATGACTGATTTTAGAAACTACGTCATAATATGTTCAAGCTATTATGACGTTATTTTTGCTACGTTATAAAATGCGTTGACTTACTATAACGTCCATAACTATGTCTCCAGTAATTATGTCATAATAGATCATTTTTGTACATCATAAAATGTGATTTTTCCACTAGTGATCAATGACTGATTAGTAACAAAGTAAAGCTTCATAGTTGACATTCAAGCATAAGAATGAAAGAGATTACGAAGCATCCACCAATCTATAGTGAAAGTATGCCCAACTACAGTTATAATTTCCTGAAATCAAGTAACTTAAAAGATGATAGTGACATTGAAAAATTAATTGCATATAATAACAAATGAATAACAAAATAACGTTATTATGATTTGAATATACTACAATAAATGTGTATAGTTGTATGACATATTGACCGAACGATCATTAAATATGACCGATCGGTCTATCTGTCATTGGTCAACCTGGTCAAATGATTTTCGAAGGCATTGGGCTGTAATTGGGCCTACAACGCTAGTCAGCTGCTTCAAATGGTATTTGGACCAAAGTTTTAGTTGTTACTGGGCCAAAGGCCCAACATAAATTAAAATCATCAAAGAAATAATCAAGAATATCTGATTGAAGATCTGATTAAAGATGTGATAAGCGATTAAGATATTTATGAGTAACTAACCGGATTTCCAAGTAAGGTTGTTTTTATTTGACTCATGAGGTCACCTATAAATACAATGCTAAGGCCAAAAGCCAGGTACACTTTACTCATATTGTTAACACTCCGACAAGTGTACCGAATCGTATCAAGTAATAATAACTGGTAAGACCAAGTATCGTTTCCCTAGAGACTCACGGCCTAGACATTCATATGGTTTCTTGATTAATTAGGACTTGTAAATAAGATCATTGTGTTTGTATTACGAAAAATTAATATGAATGCAAGTGTTGATCAATTAGATTGAAAGATTCAAATGTGATTGATATAAAATATGGAATGATTATGTAATTGAGGTTTTTGACTTATCATATCCACTCTAATGTATTTATGAATTCGTCTTCTTCATTAATGTTAATGACACTTTCTAATTTACCTTAAACCCGATGTCTCGGTAAAGAAAGCCTACTCCTAATTACTAGTTCACAATGTCTTGTTTCCCTAGCAATTAATCATGTATTACATTCGCACAGAAGCTTAAAGACAACCAACCCTCCTATCCCTATGTCTAGGTGATATTTCTTTTGGGAGAATTTCCCCAGTCCTAGATTTTCTCATATGTGTCCATAGTGACAAAATCAATGATCATGCAATTGAATAAGTTAAACAAAGCATGCATAAAGTGTAGAAGAAAAACCCTAACAATTAATGTAGTAAATCATTTATAATAAAAATCAATTCAATACATGAGAGTTTCAAAGGATTACATCGTTTCTCCAACAACAATAGAGGTTTAGTTCACCATAGACATGATGAAACTAGATGAAAATAATGAAAGATAGAACTCTAAAAGTTGAAGATCGGAGCTTCCGCATCCAAAATCTGCCTCCAAGGGGTGAAAGAAGTGTATTTTCGCCTCTTTCTGTCCAAAGATATGGGCCTAAGTCGTCCAAAACCTTAAATAGAGTGCAAAAAAAGTCCAAGCCCACGAGACTAGCGCTCAGCGCCCCACTTATGATGCTTAGCGGTAGTTGCGGCACTCAAATGACGCTCAGCGGTGGCGCGCAAGCGTGAAACAATGGTTCTTCTATGTGCCACTTTTTCAGCCTTTCATGACTTCAGCTCCTTGCTACTTCAACTTCTTCATCCAATTCATCTTAATTCTTGTCAAAACAAGGAAAAACCAAAATAAAACCCATCCAACTCTCTTATTCTCACAACTTAATCAAAATCATGAGTTCAAACTAGTTTCTAAGTCATAAAGGGTGTTTTTAATGTCAAAATTAAGTATAAAAATAACAGTTTTTCAATCTGTCGCAACCGAAATCGCGACGGGACGACGATCCAAAAAAAGACGGGTTTAGAAAAAGAGATTTGGAGTCGCCACCATAGTTTATTCTGGAAAACTACGGAAAAACCATCAAAGGATAAGGCATGGTCTAGGAAAAAACTAGAGTCTGGGTTCGGGAGTCGGTTACGTGTAGGAAAGGTATTAACACCCTACAACGCCTGCCCTAAGTGATATGATCATAGATGGGGCAACAATAAGGAGTTTCAAAGTGACAAAAACACAAAAAGAGTAGAATAGGTTTCCTTTGGGCGTGTATTTGCCTTTTGATTTCTTTCTCTTAGTTCTTGTGAATAATTGCTTATAAACTCTTCTTTCTCTTTAAGAGTAAGCAATGTGGGACTTTCCATAGCTTGGTCTTAAAAAGAATAGAAGAGAAAGTGAGCATTTTTAGGCGTGTAGGAGTTAAGAAGCATAGCTAGTGTTAGTTTTTGAACTCTAGGAGAGCTAGGAAGCTTATAAACCCTTTTGGAATGAGAGAATTAAGCAATGTGGGGCTCCCATGCACCTAGGGACGTTGCAGCTGCTGCTGGACAGAACTTGGAGCCTTCCAAGTCCCACATCTCTTGAAACTCATCACCAAAGTCATTCCAAAAGCTATATAAACCTGGCTTTGATACCACATGATGGGGAAGTGCATACCTAGAGAGAATATACTAAATGACATTTAAGAGAATGGGAAAGAAATTAAAAATGGAAGAGATTAAGAAAAGAAAACTTAGGAATTGAAGATGCGCCACTTGAACAAGCTTCCAAGATAAGCATCAAGAGGAGGACCGCCACTTGCTTGAACAAGATAAGGTCTGCCCAAATTTGGGACTTTAGAGACAGAATTCTATCTCAAAGAGGATTGCAAAAGTGCAAATCAACTCAAATTCATTGAATCAAGGTAAGGTGTCTACAAAGAAGAACCCCTAGGTTGCTTATATAGCTTTTGGAATGACTTTGGTGATGAGTTTCAAGAGATGTGGGACTTGGAAGGCTCCAAGTTCTGTCCAGCAGCAGCTGCAACGTCCCTAGGTGCATGGGAGCCCCACATTGCTTAATTCTCTCATTCCAAAAGGGTTTATAAGCTTCCTAGCTCTCCTAGAGTTCAAAAACTAACACTAGCTATGCTTCTTAACTCCTACACGCCTAAAAATGCTCACTTTCTCTTCTATTCTTTTTAAGACCAAGCTATGGAAAGTCCCACATTGCTTACTCTTAAAGAGAAAGAAGAGTTTATAAGCAATTATTCACAAGAACTAAGAGAAAGAAATCAAAAGGCAAATACACGCCCAAAGGAAACCTATTCTACTCTTTTTGTGTTTTTGTCACTTTGAAACTCCTTATTGTTGCCCCATCTATGATCATATCACTAAGGCAGTACCTTTAACTAAATACGTGAATGTGATGTGGTTTTCAAAATGTTTAACTATCCCTAAAATAAAACTCTAAAGAAACAAAATATATTTTTTAGTTTTTTAGGCCCGACAATGATTAACCTTGCTCCTACGTATTCTCATTCAGAATGAGAAATCAGGGTTACGTAGTTCTTTTGAATCTGGTTGAGAAATTTGTTTGGAAATTGTTTGAAAATTTGTTTTGAAATGATTTAAGATAATTTTCGATTTTTTTATAAAAGAAAGAGAAAATATTTTTAGCACAAGGACGATGCGAGCGATCACACATGTGCTTAACCTTTAAAATATTTTTTGGTATTTTTTATAAAAGAAAGAGAAAAGGTTTTTAGCACAAGTACGATGCGAACGATCACACATGTGCTTAACCTTTAAAATATTTTTTGGTATTTTTTTAATAAAAGAAGAGGAAAGGGTTTTAGTACAAGGACAATGCAAGCGATCACACATATGCTTAACCTTTAAAATATATTTTTGGTTATTTTTAATTATTTTCACAATATAAAAATATAATAATAATAGGTATATAAAAGTCTAATAGTACATTTAAAATAGGATGAAACCTATAGCTATGGAGGGTGCACTAAAAGAAAACTAGGCAAGCATATGAACATAACAAAAACAGGGGTGCACCAAGTAAACAAAGCAAAAAACAGGAAAAAAAACAATGAGTGAAGGTGTATGGACTAAAATCGAATGATGCATAAGGAAAAACTAAGCCCACTATGAATGGGGTGTTTGGAGAAAAAGACGCAAAGCCTAAACTCTTTTATTAGATTTTTCAAAAGTGCAAATGGGCTTAAGGCCCAACCAGAAAAAAACGAGAGGGTGAGTGAATAGGAACAGTGCTTCAAACAAAAAGGGGCAAGACAGCCCACGAGCTAGGCCCAAAGCCTTTATTCCCAACTCAAAAATCCCTTAGGGGTCATACCAGCTCCACTTCATTCCAACATTTCAACTCAGCGTCCCAAGAGACTTAGAGTCACTCTTCTGAAGGAGGCAACTTGAGGAGGGATTTACCCTGCACGCGCAAGCGCTGCCGCCTCGCCAAGCCGGCCGCTGCAAGTCGTGGCCCAAGACATCGCAAGCACCGCCGCTCACCGTCGGGATCATCACCGGCCACGGAATCAGGCTTCCCTCTTCCTCTACTCCTCGCACGCGAGAGAGATGATTCTCTCCTTCTTGAATCGCCTCTTGGGCGAGCTCGGCCACTACGCCTGCCAGGGCTCCACTAGCGTCACTGGTCATCGCCAGGGCTGCCTCCGGTAACCACGTCAATGTCCTCTTTCCTTCTTTGCTAGTAAGCAGAGAAACCCTTTCCCTCTCCTTCGAACTTGAGGTTGCCATCACCAACGAGACCGGACGTCACCACTGCTGCTTACAAAGCCTGCCGCCGCGAGCTTAGGCTGGGAGGAATAGCATCCTTCATGATGGTTCCAACCCTCGCGAAACGCACAAAAATTCTCTTCCCCTCCTCACACTGTTATCTTAGTCTAAGGTTCACAATATAATGATGGGTCCAGAGGTGGTTGCGATGAAGGAATGAGTTTCTTGTCTTTTGTAGATGAAAGGTAGCGATAGCAACATGGATGGATGACGGTTGAAGATTGGGTGAGGGGATAGTTTTCTGGGATGTGCGTGATGGAGAAATTGATTTCGGTGGGTATGGTTCTATTGAGTGAATGGAGGAATATAAGTTGTGAAAGGCGAATGATGGGTCCTATGTTAAGTGTGTTCAGTGTATACGAAAGGGAGACCTTCGTTCTTGTGGTTGGATGAAACGAAAATGGTGACTGCCTTGAGGAGCTTTGTGTCACCGAAACAATAAGGAGAGGTTGTGTATTTTCTGTTGTGCTATGTTATCTTTGTAGTGGCTTTTGTGTTTTTTTTTGTGGTTTTTTGTAGTTAAAGGATTCTATGTCGATGTTAAAAGGAAGAGTGAAAGGTCAAGTCCATAGGGACAGTGGCTAATCTAGCACCCTTGTTTGAATGCAATGGATATGGCAGAGGATAAAGTGAGTGGTTCCAAAAGACAAGCTCCGAACCTAATGGCATGGGATTTATGATTTAGTCGGTTCACTGTGTTTACTAACATGATCTTGAGATGGAAACCAGCTGTGGCAGACATGCGTATGGTCTACTAGAGAGAAAAACTACTTCTCTTTTCTATTTTCATGAGAACTGATATGAAAACACCTCTGTTGCTTCTGTTTGCTTTTTATTACATGTTTTTTGGGTGCTAAAGGGTATTGAAGCTTTGATGTTGGGGAGTACATGCCTATTTTCTATTGTTAGCAATGCTTGATTAGTTTTGCAAGTATCGAAATCACATTTAGAACGCAGATTGATCAAAAGACAATGCCACGAAGGAAACCCACACGACCATGTACATTGTTGAAACATCATTCGTTCATCTCCCAACACACATAAGGAAAACATATATATGAGCATATAGACGAGCATGATCAAAGAGCTTATGTATATGAAGACTTACCTTCGCAGCTTCAAAACTCTTTCTTTTGGTTATAGTCTCCCTAGCTATCTAGGGACAGCTAAAGGGTTTAAACCTAATATATTATTATTCATTCAAATGCAAGTTTGAATTCAAAAGCAGGTGTGAAGAAAAGATTTCCTTCTAACTTAAACATCTTCAATTAAGTTTATGATCTTGAAATCTACTTTATCACGTCAAATTCTCGGAGGGTGCTAAACACTTACAAGTCATATGTGACACATCTTAATGTGAATTCGTTATATGGATTCTTCAAACGTTGAACTAAAGCAGTTACATCTCAACCGAACGACCTTGCCTATATTTTTTATATGATCACAAGACTCTAAGGCAGTAACATCCCGACCCAAACGGTCTAGATAGAAGGGAACCTAACCCCTGCAAACCATTTGACTTACCAACCATAGATTCCATTCGGCCTTATAGGTACTCGGTCATTCGGCCTCAAAGGTACTCGACATTTCGGCCTCACAGGTATTCGACCACTCAACCTCAACTGCTTAGCCTTCCATGGTTGCGAGTGTTCAATTACTCGGCCATTCGACCTCACAGGTACTTGGCCATTCGGCCTCACAAGTGCTCGGCCATTCGGCCTCATAGGTGCTCGACCATTCAGCCTCACAAGTACTCGACAATTCGGCCTCACAGGTGTTCGTCCCTTCGACCTCAACCGCTCGGCCATCCATGGCCTCAAGTGTTTAAGCATTCGACAGTTCGGCCTCAAAGGTATTTTCCACTCGGCCTCAACCGCTCGGCCTCCCATGGCCTCAAGTATTCGAAGGCATTCGGCCTCCATGTGTTCGGCCCTTCGGCCTCAACTATTTAGCCGTTCGGCCTCATCTACTCGGCCTACCATGGCCTCAAGGTATAGCTCGAGCAGACCTTGGTCTCTCTCTCTCTCCCGTTCGGTCACAAAGCATAAAGCACCCACAACTTATTCAAGACATCTTAATATGGATTCCTCGTCGTTGACTGTCAAACGTTCAACAAAAGACCGAACAATCTTATTTGTTTGGCCGACCGGCCTTATAACAACCTATTTTGACCTTAATGCATTGATTTGTTTGGCTACTCTTTTTCTCACCATGTAAAATTCAAGTTGTTATATTTCTCACCAAAAGGTAAAGCCCTCTTGCTAGGAAGTTCTCCAGGAACTCCTAGTGCAAAGCTGAACTATCATTCGCTCCTGTCGTCTAGCAATCATGGACGTTAAACACTGAGCGGGTCGGTCATTCCCGTTGTCTAGCAACCCTGGACGTTAAACACCGAGCGGGTCGGTCGTTCCTGTTGTCTAGCACACCTGGACGTTAAACATCGAGCGGGTCGGTCGTCCCCGTCGTCTAGCACACCTGGACGTTAAACACCGAGCGCGTCGGTCGCCCCCGTCGTCTAACACATCTGGACATTAAACACCGAGCGGGTCATTCGTCCCCGCCGTCTAGCACACCTAGACATTAAACACCGAGTGGGTCGGTCATCCCCGTCGTCTAGCACACCTGAACGTTAACCATTAAGTGGGTCGATCGTTCCCGTTGTCTAACACACCTGGACGTTAAACATCAGTCACCCAACAACCCTGGGTCGTAAAGCCGAACGGGCATTCGCTTCATTTACTCAGCAGCCCTGCATAATAAACCGAATGGGGGGATCGTTAACTATCGTCCTGAACCGAATGGTCCTGCTCACATGGTTCTCGCTTGCACGGGAAAAAGTTTTAACAGGAGCGCCCCTCAAACCACCATTCAATAAACACATAAAGGTACACTCTCCATTGTAGCAAAAACAGCGTCCCTCAAACCTATAAAGTCCTCTAGTTAATCAAGGCTAAAGCCAAACGATTAAACTCGGACTTGGGGGACATGATGTATCGTATGACATATTGACCAAACGGTCATCAAATATGACCGATCGGTCTATCCGTCATTGGTCAACCTGGTCAAATGGTTTTCAAGGACATTGGGCCGTAATTGGGCCCACAGTGCTAGTCAGCTGCTTCAAATGGTATTTGGACCAATGTTTTAGTTGTTATTGGGCCAAAGGCCCAACATAAATTAAAATAATCAAAGGAATAATCAAGAATATCTGATTGAAGATGTGATTAAAGATATGATAAGCGGTTAAGATATTTATGAGTAACTAACCGGATTTCCAGGTAAGGTTGTTTTTATTTGGCTCATGAGATCACCTATAAATACAATGTCAGGGCCAAAAGCCAGGTACGCTTTACTCATACTCTACTACTCTAAAATACTCACATAGTGATAATTCTTCACTAGGTATTCAATCAAAGAGCCAAAGCTCTTCCACTACACGCCTAACTTGAGCGTCGGAGAGCTTTTTGTAAGTACCTCCCCCCTCCACCAAGAAGGTGACCGAGCGGTCAAAGCTTGAAGTCCACCTGACAAACAAGACTGAGATAACCGAGCGGTCCAGGCTGAAGGAAGGCAGGCGATCCAGACATTTGAAAGTAAGGAAGACACGTTGGAACAGGTTAGTCTCTTGGTCCCGTAAATTCATACCGAAACAAAATGTCTTTAAGTTTGATTGAGTATGAAGCAGAATTGAAAATCAGCATACAGGACAATATATTCTTCAGTTCCAACAAATGAGTTTGATTGTGATTGGCTCCACAAAGTATGGGTGGAGGTTCAATTGGTGATTTTCTTCTTTTACCCGGTAATGCTTGCTTCACAACCTGTAAAATTGAATTTTAATTTAAGCATCTCATAAATTATCAAGCTGAAAGGCAACCCTTGTACAACAGTTCCTTTACTTACCTAAAGATACAACTACAGCTAAGGGCAAGTCATAGTTTTCTTCTGGTACCTGGTGACCCTAAAAGAAGACTACAATAACAAAGTTGTTTTCTTAAATATCAGAAGAAAAAATGCGTTATATTTTTTCTTTCCTAATATTGGAAAGAGGGTTTTAAAGCCTTGGTAACACTTTTTTCTAACGCAACTAGATCACTGGAGAAGTGTGACACTTTTTTTTTTTCAAATGCAACCTATTAATTATAATTATTATGCAATATAGACAGAATCAAAATTAATAAAGCAATTAAAACTGTATATTGTGTTATAAAGGTCATATACTTTACCAATTTAACATCTTAGCGCATATACATTAGGATAAGTTAGCATAAGTTAATAATCAATCTCTTTGATCTAGTTTGTATAAAATATGGAAATAAATCATCCATGACTATGTCTTGTATCTATTTAGGATTAATATTTATTCATTTATTTAAATGTGACTGAGACACAGGATTTATTTATCTCCATCTCCCACAGTGCATAAATATCCAGATATCAATTTATTTATTTAGATTATGAAACGATGGATTTTATTTCTAGCAACCAAATGATGGCTTCGTGAATATCTAACTAAACATTTAGCATAATACGTCCATCCAATTTAAGTTGTTTTACTTAATCCAAATAATCAAACTATATCAAATAGAGCACTCACATAAGGTGATGTTCCAAGTAAGGTGGTTCACATGGGAGAAGGGTTTGATCTTGAGCTATAAGGTGCATGGTTTTAATGTGTCAAAGAGAGAAAGCACATAGCTAAGATTGTTCTTGTAAGGAAGAGGAAGGGTGATTGTGTTAGCTAGTACTGAAGCTATTAGCATAAATAGTGTATTTCAACATATATGTTACATAAATGATAATTGTCTTAAGCGTTTTGGTTTTGTTTGGAGAACACACTTATTTTTGTCACATGCACGTGTAAGTGTAAGTGAGTTGGGATTTCTTACGAAAGGGTTAAACTTGAGCTGGTGGTTTTTGCTAAAACTTCAATAGAGAGAAGATTGTTTAGTTATGTGGTATACCTCTCAAGTCAGAAGATGGAAAATTATGGAAGGTTTAAAGCTAAAACGGGGTAATGAACTATATAAGGAAGACAATCTTTGGAATGGAAGCCATAGATGAAGCAGAGCTTGGAGGATCAATTAGGCATGGTGGTCTTCCTTAAGTAGGGTGAAAATAGTCTTATGATGAGGATGAAGTACCGTAAGGGGTTTTATACCAAGTTCAACATCAGTAGGAGGTGGTTGGATCTTTTAAACGATAACAACATCGAAGTAGAGAGTATAGGGGATATTTCAAGTAATGTGGTTCACATGGGAGAAGAGTTTCAATGTGTTTGAGGAAGAAGCACATCACTAAGCTTGTTCTCATAAGGAAGAGGAAGGGTGGTTGCATTATCTTGTACTGAAATGGTTAGCATAAATAGTCTTTTCCAACATGTTAAATAAACTATTGTGTTAAGTGTTTTGGTTTGGATTGGATTGGAAAAACACACTCATTTGTGTCACATGCATATTTGTAAATGAATTGGGGTTGCCTACAAGGGGGTTGGAAATTGAGTTGATAACTTTTTTTACAACTTCGATCGAGGGAAGATTGCTTAGTTATGTGGTATGTCTTGTGGTGTTCAAAGGATCAAAAAATCAGTTTGAATTGTTTCCTTTACAAGGTTGAAACACAATCTCAAAGGTGCATTGGTTGTTTTTCAATCTCATTCGGGTGGATTATGGTATCCATACGTTCCTTGATTCAAGAGGATGAGTCAATAGTTGTGCGTAGAGCGTTATTTGGTTTAGAGTTGTTTAACAAAGTCCAATGAATAACAGATGCTAGGAAACTCAATTGTGGAAGAGTTTCCAGAAGTTTTCTAAAGTAGGTACAAAGATGACAACCTAGAGGAGAGGTGTAGTTCACTATTGACTTGGTATTGGAAGCATAACCATTGCCAGTAGTTCCTTATAGGATGAATTCTGTTGAGTTGACGGAATTGAAAAAGTAGGAGGAGAAGTTCTTAAAGAAGAAATGGTTCACAATTGGTATGTTACTAGAAGAAACTATGGTTTTGGGAATCGTGAAGGAGAAGTAGTTGTTTGTCTAGCTATCCAAGTAGAGGTTTTGGCTAAGAAAAGTGTAACTCTTAGGGCAAGTGGTCTTGATGAGGGGAAACAAGGAAAAAGAAGGGGAAGGGACATGGACGAGGTTTTAAAGGTGTCACTAAGGTAAGGAGCTTCAAACGTCTCGTTAGTTTTATAAAAGCTTTGTTGAATGTTTCTCAAGGGAAACCGTTTTTTCGTCATAGTTGACACGAAAGGATCATCCTTTTGGTGTCAACAAAGAAGTGAAGAGAGATTTCAAGAACTTGAAGAAGAGGTTTACTATGACTCTTCATCCAGATGTGGCATAGCAAAATGATAGTAGGTTATGTTTCTTAACAATGGGAGGTGCATAAGAAAAAAGTTGTCTTACTCATGACTTAGTGGTTGGTGCGTTAGGGATTTCTTTAAAATAATAAAGGTGTTATCCTTAAGGAGTTTAATTAAAGGTGTTAAGTGATCACCAAGAGCGAAAGTGTTGGGATGAATAAAGGAAATTCGAAAAGAGACGAAGGAGATTAATCGAGCTATAGTTTAAAATTGTGGTTTCGCTCTAGAAGAGAAAATGTGACAATAGATGCTTTAAGCAAAAGGAGGGTTCAAGTTGTTGGTTTGATGATGAAGAATTTAGAGTTGGTCTAAAAGTTCAAGGATCTAAAAATGTTGGTTACGAGGGAGACTTCGTTCGTGTAATAACTTTATTATATCTGGTAAGTGTCTAAAAATGGTTGGAAAAAGACAAATTGGACAATCCTAGGTTGAAATGTAGCCTATAGCTACTAGGTAGTGATCTAACTAGTGATTTCAAGTTAAACCAAGATGTTGAGGGATGGTTAAAGTTAGTGGATTAGAAAATGGAGATGAAGTTTCAAAATAGGTTTTGTGGTTACAACAATTGAAAGTTCTAGTTTGAAAATGGGTTAACATTGTTATGAACTTTGTTACTCACTAAATAAGGTCAATAAGCGAAAAACTTTATAAGAGTTGTTATAGGTAGGTGATAACTCTCCAAATTTACATATTTTTCTGTGCTTAGGAGTCCATGTTAGATCATTTTAGTTTTTAATTGAGTAGAATTAGGTTAGTTTTAGGTTTTTCTATTAAATCTTTAGATTTGTATAATTGTAGTTAAAATTAGGTTTTTAGGAATAATTTTTAGTGTTTGATTCATAATTAGGAAATTAGTATTTTTTGAAAATATCTTTTAATAAAAATTCTTTTCTTTATTTTTGTTTAGATAGGCTTTTATTTTCTTTAATTTCTGAAATGCCCTTTTCTTTAATTGTTGATTGATTTTTTCTGCAAATTGGCACTGGATATTGGGCCGCTGGATTGGGCCGAAAACTTAATGAAATGATTGGAATTGGGGTGTTACTCCCTCCACCACCACATTTTCTCCCTCCACCTCCCCAATTTTATTACATATTTTTTTAATTACAAAACTAACCTTTTATAATTATATAAATAACCTTTTTACTTTTTAATCCTAATTATTTACTTTAACCCTAAAATCTATCTTTCTACCCCTTCTCACCCACCTCCCAACCCTCCCAGATTCTCACCCACCTCCCAACCCTCCCAGATTCTCACCCAAACTCTATCACATTCGTTTCTCATCTTCCATTTTTCCTCACAAGGTTAGTGATGATATTTTTTTTTTAAATGCAATGCATATATCTTTGTGCTGTGTTCTGTGTTGTGCTCTGCTCTGCGTTTTTTTGCTGTGTGCGTGTGTTGGGAGAAAGGAAGAAGATAACCAGACCAAAAACGGATGTCGGGTATCCGTTTGGATCTGAAACGGATGTCGATATTCGTCGACGGATGTTGACATCCGTTTTCCCTTAAACGGATGTTGACATCCGTTGACAGATGCTCACATCCGTTTAAAGATTATACTATTTATATTTTAGGGTTTTATTACACACCTTCACGTCTCTAAACCTCTCACGTCTCTGAACCAGCACCTTGAAGCACCACCACACTCACGGCTGAAGATGAATTGCTTTCCCCATTTTCAATCTTACTAAACACAAAGTCCATCACACTTTCACGTCACAATTCTATAAAAGAGAAGAAGAAGTGGAACATGAGAGACAACCCAAAGATAGTGGAACGTAAGAGACAACGTGGGAAAAATAATAAAGAAAAAGAGGGAAGAATGATAAAGAGAATGAATGTCCACGTGAGATTTTAAATAATATTCACCCTAAAATTTTAATAAGGGTAAACTAGGAATGAAAAAAATAAAAAAAAAGGGTAAAAGGGGAATGGGGTGGTGAAGGAAGCAAGTTGTGGTGGTGGAGGGAGTAACACCCTTGGAATTGGCGCTGTTGCCACGCTTTGAAAAGCTGCAATCTGATCTGGGATGGTGCTGCTGCCACATTTGAATTGGGCCGCTGGAAGGATGATATGACACTACAGCCACCATTGGGATGAATTGAAAATGCAATGAAATTGGGCTTAAGAGGAACGCTGCTGTGTAAGCGCTAGTGGGTTGAAGTCCAATTAATGAGACGACGGCGTCTGGTGCACTGTTGCAGTTTTGAGGGTCATTTGAGTGGTAACTCATTTGGCAGAGAGAGCATTCTCGAGCAATTCACGTGAGAGGAAAGAAACACCCATAAGCTAGGGTTTGTGCGAAGTAACGTGAGAGGAAGAAAGCTCTCAGTGTGCATGTAACTAATTAAAAGCTCAAGAAGAAGAGACCATCAGAGGGCTCGTGATAAACTAAAATGGTGACCGTTCGATGAGAAAAGCTCAAATCGTCCAAGCTGCCAAGGTTCTTTTTCATTTTCTTTCTTCTTCAACCCTATATAAAGGGGTTTTCAACCATGTAAATAGACACTTTACACACTTACTTTCAGACTCTACTTATTCCATTCTTTAGATTAGGGTTTTTACTCGCTTTTGTAGAGTAAGGATTTTTGTTACTAGATTTCACGGAGGAATTCACGAGAGTGATAGAAGTGAGCTACCTATGTGGTTTCTGGTATGCTTATATAGTTAGATTTTGATTTTAATAAAGCGTTGATGTTGTTTTTGATTTTTTGTTTTAACTTCTATTTTATGCTTTTAAATTCCGTTCTTATTCAGATTATGTGATTGTGTTTCTTGTTCTTCATTGAAAATGAGTTGAATTCGTAACTCTGCATATTTGCAATTCCTTTATGGAATTAAACGACCCCGAGGTGGGCGTGCATGACCGAGATGTCTTCTCGAGTTAGAGCTGAGTTCAACGAGAAAAAAAATACTGTTCTTAGCTTCTGTCAATTCTTGAAAAATCTGATTTAGACTTTGTGACTCCACATAGTTGAAATTTCTTAGGGAATTACATGAATCCACAGTGAGCATAACATAACTAGATGTCTTCTCGAGATGGAAACGAGTCTAATGAAGAAAAAAAATTGTAATTCATGTTTTGTCTCTGTCATTTCATTTTAATTAGGACTTTATATGTTTTAGAGTAGATTGCATATGTGTTAGTAAATTTCTATCTCTGTTATTGATTAGAAGCATGAATTAGATTTAGGTTCATTGTGACTTTGATGAACTGAGTGATGATTATTGACTTTCAAGTTTTGGAAATGAACTTTAATACCCTATGATGGGCTTATCTTAACAAGATATCTTCCTGATATGATCAACCACTCTGTGCATTGATTTCATATGAATTTGATTCTAGTTTTTTATCCTAACCAATTCTCCTTGCTGATTCTTTGATTTTTCATATTTCTTTTGATTGTAATATCTCTGGTAGTTCATTTGCATATATGATAGTTTGATTTCGTACTGTTTTAAATCTGTATTGTTCATTTAGTTGTTGATTTCAGTTTTAATTGATAGTAGTGACATGATTGTTTCTTATTACTTTTGTTTAGATTGTATAGTGTATGTTTCAATCTCAGTTTTAGGTACTTAAAGTTATTAGATTTTATTTCTGTTTTAGGCAGTATAGACATTTAATTTCTTTTCTTTTATTTCATTTCATACTTCATTCTTTCATTCAAACAGAGTTTAGATTTTATTTTTTTAGTTTCATTCTTTCATTTTTAATTTCCCTACCTTGCATTATTAGTTAGTAAATAATTAAATAAAATCAAGACTAAACTTTACACTTTAAACTTAACTGTACTGAGTTGTTGATGGATTGACAAGTGTACAAAATCGCACAAGTAATATAAAATGGTAAGAGCAAGTATCGTATCCCTGAAGACTCTCGGCACTAGACATTTGTGTGATAACTCAATTAATTAAGACTTAAAATAAACGAGATCGTTGATTTGGAATGCAAAAACAAAAAATTAAATATGAATGCAATTGATTAATAGCAGAGAACAAAACAGTGAACGAAGGTTCTTTATAAAATGAGATGATTATGTTGTTAGGGTTTGATTTCACCAAGTTTACTCTCATGTATATAAGAATTCTTCTTTTTACATTAATGTTAAGGTCACTCACTAAAATACTTAGAACCCGATCCCTCGACACAATGAGCCTGCCTTAATTTCTAGTTTGTGCAATTCCTAGCGTTCCTAGAAAATTAAGTCTGAAGATCAAGAGCTTAAGACGACCAAGTACTCATACCCTCATCCTTGAGAAATATTACCCTTGGGAGAATTCAACAAGAACCTGAATTGTAAGGAACCTCCTGACACTTATGCAATTCATAAATGAGTTATATAGAGCAAGCATTGAAACAGATGAATTCCCTAACAATCAATGAAAAAGCATAAAAATTAAGAATCAATTCAAATACATGAGAGTTCACAAGGTTACATCCTTCCCCAACAACAAATAGAGTTTAGTTCCCCATAAACATGGAGAAATTATATGAATAATGGAAAAGCATGAGATAGTGAAACCCTAAAAGTAGAAAAGGAAGCTCCCGCCTCCAGATCCGCCTTCGGAGAGTAGAAGAGTGTGTTGTTGTGTTGTTCCAGCAAGAGATACCAAACCTAGAGCGTCTGGGTCCTTTAAATAAATTCAGAAAAGAGTAGAAATAGGACCCGGTCCAAAAGAACCGAAACAGAGCAAAAACTAGGCCGGATCTGCGACACACAATGCTTGGGCGCCCCATTTTGGGCGCCGGGCGGTGGGCGGTCCTCATGTAGGGCTTGAGCCTTCAATTGGACGCCCAGGCTTCGAGGGCCGCCGCTCAATCGGCCTAGGAGGGCGCCCAGGCGGTGGACGTCGACTTTCCGAGGCTCAAGCCTCGGATAGGGTGCCCAAGCTTCGTGCGGTTCCTCCTTTTGGTGCTTTTCCAGGCCTTTATGAGCTCTAACTCCTTAGCACTTCATCTTTGCTTTCCGCACAACTTAATGAAAAAGCATCAAACTCAACCTCAAGCTCAACTCCTTAGCCCTCCAGGGGAAATTAGTCATAAAATCATCAAATTCAACCTCAACTGTCTTATTCACACAACTTAACGAAAAAGCATGAGTCCAAGCAAATTTCTAAGTGAAAAAGGGTGTATTTAGTATCAAAATTACATCACAAATAATGGTATTTTCAACCATTAACACAACCCCGAACTTAGAATTTTGCTTGTCCTCAAGCAAAACAAAATGTAACTCAACTTTTCAGAATAATCACTACAATGACTCAACATTTTTCAAAAAACTTTTCCTTCTAAGACAAGAAATCACTTTTATCAATTTCGCATAAAGATCTCAGTCAAGATGTGCAGATGCCTTAATTCAATCAAAATCAATGTGATTCTCATACACTTTCAACAAATGCTAATGATCAATCAACCAAGTAGAGATGCAATCAGAAATTCAGAGAACTACTCCTCACTAAATAAAGTGTTTCACTCAAGCACTCAAAAGTGTATCACTCAACTCATAGGTGTATATTGGGGTGTTGGTGTTTCTTTCACTCTACTATCACAATGTCACACAAACATACTCACAAGCAGGTTTTCATCACACGGGCTTTTCTTGGCTTGTAACTTAGTTAGGCTAAGAAGAAACATGATTTTTCAGGAATGCAAAATCCTTGAGTTAAGGGAGATATTTATGAAATTAACAATTACACACAGGTTCTCTTTTCAAGAAGATCTTTCCCAACCTTTTTCCCTTGCACTGAACTTTCTTTTCTTTCTTTTTATTTTTCTTTTCTTTTGATTTCTCATTTCCTTTTTCTTTGTGCTCACTGCTTCTTTTTCTAGCAACCCCAAACTTGAACCTTTATCAATACCTCACAAATATTCTACTTAACTCAAGGTAAAGAATTTTAAACAGGGTTTTCAAAACATGCTTAAGGCTAAAGGTTCACAGGATGGAACTAACTGTTCTATTTTTATTTGGAAAAATTCAAGAGTAGGCTAAAAAAATAAGGGATAACAAAAGATGACAATGATCATATGAAACCTGCAAGCAAGTAGTTCAATCACAAAAAATTTGGGCAAAATCATTCATGCTTCCAAAGTAATAGCAATTATTCACAACACTCTGAAGCCCAAAACTCACACAGGTAAACTCTCAAGTTCCTGAATTCAGAAAAACATCCTGCTGGGATCTCAACCAAATTTTACCTCAAGCACCTGTTTCATACACTATGAGCCATCACCTGTATATCATCACATCATTCATCATCTCATCATCAATCAATACACTAGAATAAAGCAATACTCATCACAAAACACAGCACAGTTGAATCAAAGCAGTGTGGTTCATTCAAGCAAAGTACAATAACAAAACAAACAAATAACAAAACAAAAGATTAAAGAGAAATGTTTAGAAAGCTGGGTTGCCTCCCAGTAAGCGCTTCTTTAACGTCACTAGCTTGACCCAATAAGTTCATGTCACATCTTTGATCTTGGTGTTAATTTTTCCTTCTCCACACCAAATGGTCTTCAACAGCTTCATGTTCACCTTTTTAGTTTTCCTTGAAATTGGAGATTCAATCTCTATCAGCCCATCAACTCTGAGTTCTTTCACAACCCAAAGCTTTTTGTTGAATCTCACTGGTATTCCTGGTCTCAGCTCTTCATGTTTCTCTAGTGAGTCTAGATGAACACATGTTCCTTTGCTGTCTTTTTCTTCTTCCTTAACTTGTGATAGAAAACACTTTTTACCTTTTTTACATGGTTTAGCAGCTTTTGTACTAGTCCCGGGTGCATCCTCACGTGCAGCTTTGAGACTAGTCTTCTTTATTCGAACTGGTTGCTCAATATTGAAGACATTGAAAGTCACCTCCTCTTCTTGGTCTTTAAGGGCTATAGTTGCATCATCAACATTGATGATTACCTTGGCCGTCTTCATGAATGGCCTTCCAAGAATAATAGGGATTTCCAAATCTTCCCCCATCTCCATAACAACAAAGTCCACCAGGAATTTAAGGTTGTCAATTTGAACTATCACATACTCCACCACACCATAGGGCCTTTTGGTGGATCCATCTGCCATGCATAAAGTCATCCTTGTAGGCTTGACTTCAATACTTCCAATCTTTTCAAGTACATACAAGGTTATCAAATTGATATTAGACCCTAAATCAATTAGGGCTTTCCCTATTTTGTGCCTCCCAATAGTGCAAGGAATAGTGAAACTTCCTGGATCTTTATCCTTTGGAGGAAGTGCCTTCTGCAAAATCACACTACAATCACCTTGTATCTTAATAGAGTCCTCCTCTAAATATTTCTTCAAAAACTTAGCATATTCAGGGATTTGTTGTAATGCTTCAGTCACAGGAAATTTTATTCCCAATTTTTTGAAGATTTCATCAAAACACCCTCATTGCATTTGTTTTTTTTTCTTTTTTGAACACTCCTCATGGTAAGGAACAATTTTCTTATTTTTTTATTTTTCTCTCTCAACCTCTTCTTTCTCTTTTCTCTCTTCTTCCACAATCCTCTCTTTTTCTTTTCTCTCAATCTCACTTTCTCTCTCTTCTTTTTTATTTTTTTTTTCAATCAAATTTTCTTTTTCTTTTCTCTCTAATTTTTTCTCATCTTTTTCTTTTCTCTCACTCTCTTCTTTTTCTTTCTCACTCAACTTTTCTTTTTCTTTCTCTCTCTCATCTTTCATACTCACAACAGCCTTACATTCTTCTTTGGGGTTAACTTCAGTATTAGCCCCAAAACTTCTGATAGGCATCTCTTCCAACTTCTTTCCCATTTGACCAACATGCATCTCCAGTTTCCTTATAGAAGCTTCATTGCTTTTCTGAGTGGAAAGACTTGCCTGAATGAATTGTTGAATAATCTCCTCAAGCTTTGTAGTTTTGTTAGATAGAGAGGGTTGTTGCCACTGTTGTTGTTGCTGCTGTGGTGGTCTATTAAATTGTCCACCAGTTTGCCCAAACCGACTTTGTCACATGCTAGGGTGAGATTTACACCCTTGATTGTAATTGTTGGGACGAAACTGGTTACCCATGTAAATAACTTCTTCATTTAGATTCTCGGGCACAACACATTGACCATTAATATGGTCACCACCACATAATTCACAGAGTTGCTGATGAACCTATAAAACATTCTGGCATTCCTTTTGTGGCTGAGAAAGCTCCTTTGTCAAGACTTCTAGTTGTTGAGTGATAATCTTATTTTGAGCAAGTAGGGCGTCATATGACTGTAGTTGTAAAACTCCCTTAGGTTGTGATGGAGTTCTTCTTTCATTGTACATCTCATTATCATTGGTAGCCATGTTGTCAATTAATTCATAAGCTTCGTCTAGAGTCTTGCACTTGATATTGCTTCCAGTTAAGGCATCCAACATCAATTTGGTTTGTGAACAAAGACCTCCAAGGAAAAGAATGACTATTATTGCTTCATCAAAACCATGAGTAGGTGTCTTTCTCAGCAAGCTTTTGTATCTATCACATGCTTGTCCTAATGATTCTTCCATGCCTTGATTGAAAGAAGAGATTTCTTACTTCCCTTGGTTGATCTTTGATTGTGGGAAGTATTTGTTCAAGAATTTTGCAACCACATCTTACCCATTCAGTGAAACTGTTTTCAGGGAAAAAATTTTAACCACAATTTAGCATCATCTCCCAATGAGAAAGGAAACAAGCTCAATCTAATAGCATCATCAGGTACTCCATTCATCTTCACAATGTTGCATATTTCATTAAAGGTAGTAAGATGCTCATATGGACTTTCATGTGACAGTCCATTGAATTGGTTGCTCTTCACAAGATGGATCAGCACAAGCTTTACCTCCATATTCACGGCATTGACCCTCAGCTTTGCAATGTTGTTAAAGTGATGAGGGCCAACCACGGCTGCATAATCTGCCAAAGTACGTCTGCCATCATTGTTGTCCATGTTTTGTTGATTTGATTGTAAGGCCTCTGAGATTCTCTCTAGAGAAGGTTCTCTAGATAATCTGCTTCTTCTTGGCCTCCTACTAGTCTCAAGTCCTTCAAGAAGAAGTTCAACACTTCTATTGCTCCTTGTTCTAACTGTATCCTGCATAAACTAAAAAGAAAACCTTAGAAAATATTGTTAGCACAAATGAAAAATTAAAATTAAAAGATACGAAAATAAAATAAAATAGAATAAAATAAAATAAAATAAAGTAAATTAGAATAAAGCCAAAATTAATTAAGAATTACACAAATAAAATAGTTTAAACCGTGAGTACTTGGCAACGGTGCCAAAAACTTGTTGATGGATTGGCAAGTGTACCAAATCGCACAAGTAATATAAAATGGTAAGACCAAGTATCGTATCCCTGAAGACTCTCGGCACTAGACAATTGTGTGATAACTGGATTAATTAAGACTTAAAATAAACGAGATCATTGATTTGGGATGCAAAAAGATAAAATTAAATATGAATGTAATTGATCAATAGTAGAGAACAAAAGAGTGAACGAAGGTTGTTTATAAAATGAGATGATTATGTTGTTACGGTTTGATTTCACCAAGTTTACTCTCATGTATATAAGAATTCTTCTTTTACATTAATATTATCGTCACTCACTAAATTACTTAGAACCTGATCCCTCGGTGCAATAAGCCTGCCTTAATTCTTAGTTCGTGCAATTCCTAGCGTTCCTAGAAAATTAAGTTTGAAGATCATTAGCTTAAGACGACCATGTACTCATACCCTCATCCTTGAGAAATATTACCCTTGGGAGAATTCAACAAGAACCTGAATTGTAAGGAACCTCTCTGCACTCATGCAATTCATAAATCATGCTACTAAATGAGTTAAATAGAGCAAGCATTGAAACAGATGCATTCCCTAACAATTAATGAAAAATCATATAAAGTTAAGAATCAATTCAAATACATGAGAGTTCACAAGGTTACATCATTCCTCAGCAGCAAATAGAGTTTAGTTCCCCATAGACATGGAGAAACTAGATGAATAATGGAAAAAAATGAGATAGTGAAACCCTAAAAGTAGAAGAGGAAGCTCCCGCCTCCAGATCCGCCTTCGGAGAGTAGAAGAGTGTGTTGTTGTGTTGTTCCAGCCAGAGATACAAAACCTAGAGCGTCTGGGTTCTTTAAATAAAGTCGCAAAAGAGTAGAAACAAGGCTCCGTCCAAAACAGCAGATACAGAGCAAAAACTGGGCCGGATCTGCGACGCACAATGCTCGGGGCCCCCATTTTGGGCGCCCAGGAGGTGGACGGTCCTCATGTAGGGCTTGAGCCTTCAATTGAACGCACAGGCTTCGGGGACCGCCGCTCAAGCGACCTAGGAGAGCGCCCGAGCGGTGGACGTCGATTTTTGAGGCTCAAGCCTCGGATAGGGTGTCCAAGCGTCGTGCGGTTCCTCCTTTTGGTGCTTTTCCAGGTATTTATGAGCTCTAACTCGTTAGCACTTCGTCTCTGCTTTCCGCATTCTCTCATTACCTATCAAAACAAGGGAAATTAGTCATAAAATCATCAAATTCAATCTCAACTCTCTTATTGACAGAACTTAATGAAAAAGCATGAGTCCAAGCAAATTTCTAAGTGAAAAAGGGTGTATTTAGTATCAAAATTACATCAAAAATATAGGTATTTTCAACCGTTAACACGAGTCCTTGGATTGATACCTAGGTTGTCTCTTTACTACATTAGTGGGGAAAATTAGGTTGTTCTGATTTTAGGTGACAAAAATCAGTTTAACAGTAGGTTGGCCAAAGGTGTTCACTTCTTGTAGGTATGCCAGAAGTTGTGTATGATCAAGTTGGTTGAGTTGTACATCAAAAACATAATAAGTTGGTGTGAAATGATAACATGTTGTATAGGGAGATCCAAGGTTACCTTTAGAGTTTGGTGACCTATAAGTGGTATTAGAAAGTGTGTGGAAGATTACTTCAATGTATCAACTATAAATTGTCAATCAAACGTAAAGGATTATTCAAGTTGTAGAATTGAGTGAGAATTTTCTTTAAGATTGGCGACTAGGATCATTTAATCTATTGAACACCATATCACATAGCACAGAGGCAAGTTTTTCAGTTAGTCAAAATGTTAGGAATGGTAAGTCGGACAAGTCTAGGAGGTTTTTACAAGAGAAAATAGGGAGAGCATAACCTTATCTTTTACTTGACAAGTGGATTTTCAATAATGAAAATTTTCTTGTTAGGAAGAATGTAAGACCCTTTTTTTTCTTAAAAACCAAACATAGCTATCTTTATTGACAACTGGCAATTGTTTCTTGTTTGGTGGATAACTTTTTCCACATTTATCCATTTGAGTTGATTGTTTTTGCATTGCATTCATGATTCCATTATCTTTAGTTCAAATATATGTAAGAAAATATTTTTTATAGTTTTGTGGAAGTTGCAGTTTTAGTCTTTAAAATTCCAAACATTTTGTGTATTTGTTGTTAAGCTGTTGTGCAATATACTTGAGAACATTGGATATGAAGTGTAAAGTATGTATATCAAGGATATGAAATGGTGAGAAAATAGGAGATTCCATGGAGGAAATCCTTTTGATGTATGTTTCTTTAGTGTATGCATTGATGTATGGATTCAAGTAAGTAGGTATTGATCATGTCAAATTTTACCATTATTTCAGTATTGAATTGAGAACAAAAATCAACTATTTCTTAGCTTTTTACCTTCTAAATCCTTGTTTTCTTTCGTTATATTAAGTAGTTACATTATGAGCTGTAATAATTCAATTTTATCACTGATCCCTTCTTTTTGTGTCCTTAAATCAGTTAGAGGAAGTTTCTACATAAAATAAAGGAATTGACACTCAAGAAAAGCAAGAAGAACAACAAAAAATTGAACCCAAGAAAATCACAATGGTGCCTCAACGCCCCTCTAAGGATGCTAAGCGCCAAATGCTTTGCATTTATTGCGCCTTGGCGCCCCTCCATGGGCGCTGAGCACAAGTTGATTCGTAGAGCTCACGCATAAGCACCCCTTCCTGAGCGTTGAGCGCCACTTTTGCTAATGTGGTAGATCTGGCCTATTTAGCTCGAAAGCATGAAGAGATCTGGATCTTTAGGCAGTTGGACGTGAGAATTGTCTTTCGGAGCACTTGGAGGCTGGCGAGGGTTTGTGGGAACATTCCTTTCTTCTTCCTTGGGTCTCCTCCTTCTTCCATTTCCACCATTTGTAAGTTTGAGCTCATTGTTTTCAAATGCAAAGACATAAAATTAAATATGAATGCATTTTGATCAATGGCAGAATAGCACAATGATGAATGTTGTTTGTAATATGAGATGAGTATGTTGTTGGGGTTAGATTTCACCAAGTCAACTCTCATGTATGTAAGAATTCTTCTTTATGCATTAATGTTAATGTCACTCACTAAATCACTTAAAGTCGATCCCTCGGTGAAATAAGCATGTCTTTAATCACCAGTTCATGCAATTCCTAGCATTCCTAGCAATTAAATGTGAAGATCAAGAGCTTTAAGATGACCAAGACTTATACCCTCATCCTTGAGAAATATTACTCTTGGGAGAATTCAATAAGAACTTGAATTGTAAGGAACCTTCCGACACTCATGCAATTCATACATCATGCTATGAATGAGTTAAACAAAGCATGTAATAATCACAAATGAATTACTCTAACAATTAATGAAAAAACATATGTTATTGAGAATCAATTCAAATACATGAGAGTTCACAAGGTTACATCATCCCCCAACAACAAAGAGAGTTTAGTTCACCATAGACTTGGTGAAACTAGATGAATAATGGAAAAGCATGAGATAGCAAAACCCTAAAAGTAGAGGCTGGAAGCTCCCGCATCCAAATCCGCCTTCATAGAGTGGAAGAGTGTGTTCTTGTGCTGCTCCAGCCAGAGATACCAAACCTAGGACGCTTGAGTCCTTTAAATAGAGCGAAGACAGAACAGAAACAAAGCCCAGGCCCATGTCACTGGCGCTTAAGTGCCCTACTTGAGGCGCCTAGGCGATGAGCGGTGGTCTTCCACGCTTAAGCCTTACAGATGACGCCCAAGCTTCGTGCCTCTGGCACTCAAGCGCCCAAAAAGGGGCGCCCGAGCGATGAGCGACACTCTTCTACGCTTAAGCCTCACAGATGACGCCCAAGCTTCGTGCTTATGGCACTCAAGCGCCCAAAAAAGGGCACTCGGGCAGTGAGCGACACTCTTCTACACTCAAGCCTCCAAAAAAGGTGCCAAAGCCTCAAGCATTCCTCCCTTCTAGTGCTTTTCCAAGCCTTTCTGAGCTCCATCTCCTTGGCACTTCATCTCTGTTTTCCATATTATCTCATTTCCTGCCAAAACAAAGGGAATTAGTCATAAAATCATCAAATTCCATCTCAACTCTCTTATTCACACAATTTAACAGAAAAACATGATTCCAAGCAAGTTTCTTAACAGAAAAGGGTGCATTTGGTATCAAAATTACATCACAAATAACATTATTTTATACCGTTATCATTAGTATTTTGCTCCTTCTATTAATGCTTGTTATGAATTAGCTATTCTTAGCTTGATATTTGGTTTGTTTGATATTGGGAAATATCTTGTGAATCTAGATCTAGAATAAAATATCCAAGGGAAATTGTATCTAGGGATAAAACTTGGACCATTGGTTGTCTTAGATCTCAATTCTTAGAGCGAAATTACTTATTGGGGTTTTCAAGTGATTGAAGTCTAATAAGCAAGTCTAGCCTCTTTCTACCAAGGGATTGAGTTTGGGTAAATTAGTAGATTCACATTAGCATATTAATGAGGAGGACCTAATTTTACATGCATAAGAGTGAAGTAGGTGAAATCTTACCCAAACAATACCAATTCATATAATTTCTAATCTATTTCCATTTCTAAGTGTTTAGCTACCAAAGTTCATTTTACTATGCATCATATTTAATTTAATTGCATCCAAAACCTAATTAATGGAATCATTCTTTAGTCTATATTAATTAAACATTATACGATTGTTTGGTATTACACGAGTCTCTTGAAAAACGAAATCTAGTCTTACCGATTTACTACTTAAACGATTTGGTACGCTTGCCAATGTGTTAACAAATATCGTATAATACTTTAAGACATTGACGGAGTATAATGGGTTATGTCATAAGAGTAGCAAGAGGTTCTAATCTAGGATCTTTTCCTTAGGCTAAGACGCGAAGGGAATTAACCTTGTGAGTGGTAGGATGAAACTCATTGGCAATGGCTCTACAAAATAGTAAAGACCACAACAAGTGCATGTCTCTAGTAAATCCAATGTCAATGCATGTATCTGAATAATTGAGTCTAGAAGAGTATTTGATTATACAGTTTATATCAATGTGATTGATTGGTGTAACACCCAAATAATTTAAGGGTATTACTAGTAGTAAAAACAAAATTAATTTGATATCTGATATAAACAACCAAACTTTATTTCAATTTAACCAAAGTACGGTTCCAAACTTACAAACTTTAAACAATAGAGTCTTCACCACTTAACATAAGTTCGAAATTAAACTTACTAGTCTTACACAACATATTTTTCTAATACAAATTTATTTTTACAAAAATCCCTAGAAGTTTTTCCCAGCATGTCTCTCATCATCTCTAAGCTTTTTCAACCACATCTGCAACATTATTTGTTCACGTATAACATGAGTTATATGATCATAGCATAAACAAATAAGAGTAAGCTAACCATAATATACAATCATCAAACTTACTTATAATATATAATTCAATCATGTATTATTATAATTTATAAACACAATTTTCTCGATGTCATTAATTCATTTTTTTTACTTCTTTCAAAATCATCCTTCTCATTTTCATAAACCTTACAAGTATACTATGCTTACTCATGAAGCCTTATGGTCATATCGCTCTCTGTCTGCTTCCTTAAGCCTTACCCGTATACTATGTTTTACTTTCCGAAGCCTTATGGTCAGACTGCTCTCTGCCTGCTTCTATAAGACTTATGAGTAATATGTTTATGTCAAAGCCTTATGGTCAGACCACTCTTTGCCTGCTTTCATAAACCTCATGTGTTACTTTGCTCATATCAAGGTCTCATGGTATAAACCAAATATACTACTCCGGTAGTAAACATCATTTCATAATTAATGATTTCTTATATTCACCCAACATTTTCTAAAATCAACAAATCATATCATCTCATCCACCTAACTCAATCATGTTTGTTCTCGAATCATAAAATTGATAATAACACATTTCTGTGTCAATATCCAAAATAAAATAAACCTATTGTCAGTTATCATACTCTTATTATAATCTTATCTTTCCCTTAACAAGTACAAACTCAACACAATTTCACCAATCAAAGGTTATAGATCATCCATTTTTTTTTATGACTTTGCATAAAAATTTGTTCCTATTACAAGTTTCACATTCAAGATCTAAACTGGTAAATTGAATCATAATTTACCTATAATCTTGGGTTAAAATTTCAGTTCGATCTAACCATTAATAAAGTACAAATTTGTGATTTTGCATCCGTAATTCAGGAACATAAAATTTAGATCCTTAATAAACACCACTTAGTTTAAAAAAATTGAACAGTCAATATACATCAGCAGGTTTTAGGAACTAAATATCTAAATTTTAGGTTAATCGAACGATTAATTAGGTAGATATTGGGATTTATACAACTCGAAAACATTATTCAATTGGGTTTTTGACTCTATCAAAAATGCGAAATTAATTCCTGTAAGTATAGACATCTAGTTACAGATCCGAGTGATCAAAATATAGTAATATATTTATGGAGTTATTTATCAAAATTTCTAACTTAATCTATTGGCAAAAGAAGGGGGAATTTAGATTTTTTCGAGATAAGTTAGAGATAGAAATAAAGTGATAGTCATTTTATCCAAAATTATAATATTATTTCCTCTAAGTACAATTCTCAAATTAAAGATCCTAACTGTCAAAGTTAATTTCTATGTCTTATAAACTATATATTAAATTTCCATATTGATCTAACGATAGACTAAAAATGAAAAACATGATCAAAATTTTAAATTTCACAATTTGATTAAGTATTTACTCCAACATTTTTATAGTTTACTTATTCAACGTAATAAAATGCATTCATAAGAGATTTCATAAAAAAAATAAATTAACAATAATACAATAGTTCAGTTTAGTTTATCAGAATTAATTTTTAGTTAAATTTAGTTCAAACAAATTAATTTTTAGTTCACAAGTTCGTTTTGTTCACCTCTAATAAACAGGTGTCAAAATTTATTTTTTAATTAGTTCACTTCTTCTGTGAACTCTCCAACCCAAACTTCAGAAAAAACAAATCAATTGGGCCTACTCTAATTAACAACATATAATAGAAGCAAGATGGAAGAAGGGTAATAACATAATTTTGAATTTCTTGGAGGTGCAGAAGGAAATTATGGGCATGCAAAACGAAAAACTCTGCTTTCTATCCATAACGTAGCTCAAACGCAGTCCAATAACAACCGACAAAAGCCCAATTTACTAATAAAATGGAAAGATGAAAGTCTTACTAGTGGGCTTGAGCTTTTATACACAATCATGACGCGATTAGTTGTCCAAATAAAACATGGTTCACTCGATATGTAAAAACTTGTTCATTTTGTTTTTTTTTCCTTTCATCCTTATAGATATCATCATTACACTAAGTTTTGTAATCCCATTAATAAGTATTCAAAGATTTTTTTTCTTATTTTATATATTGAAAAATGTACTCACTTCTGGAGAAGTCATTTTCCTATGAGTTTCCCTTAGGCCTTATTCTTTTGAGTGGATTTGAGAGAATGGATTTGAGGGGATTTGAGAGGATTTGAAGATAATTGTTTTTGTCGTTTTTCTGAGCGAATTTGGAGGTAAATGAGAGTGGATTTGAAAATAAAATTTGTGAGAATTAGTATAGAATTGTATTGACGTGACAAATTAAAAAAAATTATTTTCAAATTCACTTTCATTTATTTCCAAATTCGCTTAAAAAAACGACAAAAAAATTATCTTCAAATCCTCTCAAATCCCCTCAAATCCACTCCCTCAAATTCACTCAAAAGAACAAACCATTAATAAAATAATTCACAATATATTTGTACACACTTTTATGGGGCTAAAATAATTTTTTCGACACAAATAAACGTAAATTTTATTTTTGGTTTTCATAAAATTTTTAGTTGTATTTTAGTCGTAATGATTTCTTCATGCTCATTTAAAATTGTTAAATAATTTATCAAGATTTAATACATCATCTAGTCCCTATTTTTGAGGGATTTTGTTCAAAGTAGTCCTACGTTTTAAAAAAGCTCAGTAAGGTCCCATATTTCGTTAAAAAATGTTCAACATGGACCTTTTGGCTTACGACGTTAAAAAGATAACGGTGAAATTACCACCGTGGCAAAAACTGAATGACTTGTGCACTTTAATGAATACGTGACAATGTGAAGTGAATTGACTTGGTAAACATATTTAAATATTAAGTTATTGGGTAAAATAAACGGGTTAAGGTTGGCTAGGGTTCTTGCAACTTTTTTCCTTTTTTGAACAAAGTGATTGTAGGTAGATAAAAATGGCTTCTTCCTAAGCTTGTTGTTCTTGTTTCAATATGGAAAACTTTGACACTCCTTCTCCAGTTCATCTCCAAAAAAACCCTCATTACTCCTAATCATCGGTCTTCTTTCAAATTCAAACAACATTTTTCAAAATCCCAATTTGATCACCACTCTCCAATCACCTACCTCATACAGTTAAACCATATCACTACCCACCAGCAAAAATTAAACCCTAACCTGACAAACCCAAAAACACAACCTTTTCCACCATAAAACGTAAACCTCCAAGCCCCATGTTAACAACTCACAAAAATATAACTGGCAGTTACTGGAAGAAAAAAAAAATCAAGCTTTCTTAATCAAAGCGACTTTTGAAGCTAAAACAAAACCACCCAAGAATCAAACACAAAACAAGACAACAAAATTCACTATATGTTTTCTAGAATTAGTTCCCATAATTATAGACAGGAAATTCCTAGGAAGACATGTTTTCTAAGGGATAATATATACAGAAGAATAAAATGAAGGTGGGAAAGAACAGGGTGAAGGGAGAGAAGGGAGTGAAGAAATGGTGCAGTGAGATCAAAAAAAGAAAATAGTGATAGAGATCAATCCAGTGACGATTGGTTCTTACAATAACCCTTAGGGTTTTCTTCCATTTAGAGGCTGATTAAATGCAGATGAAGGTAGGAAGCAAACCAAGCTAAACATATTTAGTTTCTATTTTCTTTTTTAGCTTATGTTTTTATTTGTGAATCTGAGAAATATACAAAATATATTTTAGTGAATATGAGAATAATATAAACATTTCCAAGTCATTTCACTTTACATTGCCACGTATTAATCAAAGTGCACGTGTCATTCAGTTTTTGCCACGGTGACAATTGCACCGTTATGTTTTTAATGCCGTATGTCAAAAGGACTATATTGAACATTTTTTACCGAAATATGGGGTCTTATTGAACTTTTTAAAACTTAGGACTACTTTGAACAAAACCCCAAAAATAGGGACCAAATAATGTATTAAACCATTTATCAATTAATCATGTTAATTATAGAGAACGATGTGCTTTTAAAACTATTGTTTTAAGGAACTCTTTGATCAATAATATTTGAACATTGTAGAAAAAAGAAATTATCTTTTTTTATAGGACATTTTATAATTTTTATTCAGGTATTTGGTATGAAATATTTAGATTCTAATATACTTATAGTAGATCTCCAAGAAGCTAATTGTTCTGAAATATACTTTTGTTACTCATTAACAAGGATATATTGTTCATATAATTGTTTTAGAAAGATTCAACATTACATAATTTAACTAACACAGTTGCAAGTCCCTATCCCTATTATTAGAAACGAATATTGCAATATAAAATTAAAGGTTTAAACCTTCGGATGATCTACATATTTGTATGGAAATCTATAGTAGGTCCTCGTATTTGCAATTGTCTCAATTGGGTCCTAATATTTGTAAAATTGAGCAAATTTTGCCTTGTCCGTTAAATTCTCACAAACGGTGTTAAATTGTGATGACGTGTTTATGCTGATGCGCATTGTTTTGATTAGGTGGAATTTTTATTTAAATTAAACGTCTCTCATCCAATGGTGTTTATCCACGCAACCACATCAATTCGCCGCGTCTCTACTTCTTGGTCAATCTCCGCGTTGCGCCATCACAATCGTCAACTGAACGAGAATTCAACTTTATCTACTCTCAAATTTTTATTTTGTTTCATTTATCAACTTCATTTTATGTTCTGTTTCAATTTCAAGCTTGCAACTTTACATGTGGATTTGCTATCACTTGCGAATAAAGCTCTTTTTTGAGGACCCCTTTCTTTTTAGCGTCTTCTTCTTGTTTTTCTTCTCTCTCCAACAGAACAAGAGAGACTTTTCTTCTTGTTAGAGGTTTCACATCTACTAAAGATAAATCAAGTTTACAATATATAAGTATAGTTTTGTAGAATTGAGTTTGATTTAAAATTATTTTTTAACCATATGTCTATATTAATATCTTTTTATGATGTATACATGCTTTTTTATATGTAAGTACTTATTCAATTATTTTTCATCACTTGAAAAACACTATCTTATATAAATACTTTCTAAATTCTTTGACGTAAACATCTTCTCAATCTCTCAATTGGATGTTGAATCACCCATTGAACATCAATAGATGTCGGCTCACCCCATATCCAACGTCAAGCTGCGCTAGGCGTCCCCCTGCCTTGCGTTGAGCGAGAAAATCCAGGGGTGGAACTAGGAGGAATTTGACGTCGGACAGTGCACTAACAGATGTCAATTAACGTTGGACAGTGCACTAATCGACGTCCCAGTTGTTTTTTTTTAAAATTAGTTTGTTTTTACAATAAAACAAAACCTGAAAAATAGAAAATATTCTGAACACATCAAAAAATAATATATTATATGCGTTTCAAGTGATTATAGAACTAAACAATCTAAAAAACAATCCAAAACTTAAACTTTCAAAACTTAAACTTAAACTTAAGTTAATTAATTTTCAACATCTATAAAATTCTTCGTAAAGGCATGAGCATGGGTCCTAAGTCCATCTCTGCAGAAGATAAATTGTCGTCGTATCTTCTTAATTGTGTCATCTGATATTGGAGATGTATTTTTGAAGCCCTGCAAAATCAAGTCAAATTCATTATAAATGCATATGTTAAAAGCTCAATTTGATTTGTAATGTATTGAAGGTAAGTATCATCACTTCAGTCCAGTCATCTGTAATGTCAGCTCGAATGATGGTTTTGATCCAAGACATGACATAGTAGCCATGATCCCATGAATCTAGCTGCTTGTTACACTAAAAGGACGAACTAAATAGTCACACAAGTAGATCATACAATAACATAGAAAATGAATAAGAACTATAAATGACTTACAACTTTTAGATACAGGATTTGAACTAGCTGGCCTATGAGTTTACCAATAACTCTATTTACATTGAAAACATAGGGTAATATTAATATAACTATATTCATCATAAAAATTTAAGGTCAACATGGATTTGAAACATAAAAAGAGAAACATTTACCCTTGTAGCATGTTTTTCAAGTCATTTTATTCATCCTCCTATGTAGTGAACAAAACCATAGAATTTTGCATTGTCTTGGAATGATGACCATAAGTTTCCAATGATACATATCATAAATCACAAATAATTAGTAGACTAATTAAGTAAATTTTAATCAAATGTTACATTTTGTAACACATACCCATCAATGTATGGCGCAAAATATACGTTTCTATTTAACTCAGCCATCCACGTTTGCAAAAAAAATGTATTTGGTCTCAAGTGTGTTAGCAAAATGTTGAATGGTCTGAGGTTCAACAAATCCGTACGTGGAAGACCGACCTTGGTCTACAAATCTTAGGTTCTTTCTTGATTTTCCTTCTCTATGTCTTAGAAGGAATCCTTTTTAATACTATATGGTTGTTTTGTTTTGTAGGATACAATAAAGGCAAAAACCATGGTCAACCAATCAGATTTGGGAAAAACATTCTTCAAGGAATCAGCACCAGGGTCGCTTAAGCGCCCTTAGACAGGGGGGGCTCCAGAATAGATGCACCAAATGGACTTCCTGGCTCAGGTGCACTCCAATGCCCTCAGACAGAAGAGCTCTAGCGCCAGCGGAGTAGCCTGAAGCATGTTTTGACAGCACTGTCCATGTGACCCAACATGCTTCCCGTGACCTAGCTGACTTGGCCTCGAAGCTCGTCTTTTATTTTGAATTTTGGAGGGAAATTAGCTCAGAATTGAGGCCCTTCTTCACCTATAAATAAGAGGGCCTCCCCTTTATAATTCTCACTTTTGGATGTAATGAAATGCTGCATAATTGTTTGCTCAGCTTCTTATATCCCTTAGTCACCTCTGAATTTCAAATTCAGATACTCTCCTCTAGCTTTCTTCCTTAGTAGGAAGGCCTTCTGAGCTTGGAGGCATCATACACACACTACACCTTCATCCAAACTTTCATCAAACACCTTTCTATGCATGTATTTCACTGCACCAATAGTTTTAGTGCTCTAATTTTTAGGTCCATAGGCAGATTTTGTTTTCTTAGTGATTTGTAGTAGTTAGTTAAGTTTTTATTAGTATTTTAGCATTTTGAACTTGTCTAGATACTCACATTCCAGTTTTTACTTGGTTCAGATTGCATTTTTGGGGTTTGTGAATCATTGAAAAATGAGAGAAAAAGCTGGAACAAAATGAGAAAATTCTGGTGAAGAAGAAAAAGTTGTAGTGGGTGTCAATTTTCGTGCACAGGTGATTCTATGCTATTTGGTAGTTTAAACAAGTCCTAAATGTTGTTATAAACTTGTAGAACATTTAAATTGAAGTTAGATTCATCTATGTGCAAAATAACATATTCAAACCTCATTTTTGAGTGAAATTGGGAAGTAGAAGGGTGAATCTACAATAAAGTTTGGTTTTGAACCCAATTAGAGTTCAGACAAGTTTAAATTGATGAATTAAAGTTGTTGAATGTATTAATAGAGTGTTAGAACCACTTGTGCACAAATTCACTTTTAAACCCACCAATCTTGGGTCAAGTATTTTGGTGCAGACCTTAAAAATTTAAGTTCTATTTTGATGAAGTGGGTATAAAATTCCATTTTTGCTTGGAGCAAAACCTAGTTCAGTGGTTTAAAATACAATGAAATGGTTAAAATAAGCAAAGAAAGTTGTTAAAGGGGATTCTGAACTGTGCAGCCCAATTAAAACCCAAAAACACAAAATTTGGGTTTCTTTCACTACAAGAATTTGATTTATTACGAAGGATTATTACCGAAGGCAAATGAGCGTCGGTTAAATAAAATTTTTTCGACGGTCAAAATCGGGGCATTACCGAGGGGCATGGTGAAGTGTAATTACCGAAGGTCAAAAGAGCATTACCGAGGGGTTGTGGCCTTCGGAAAGATGCTCGACACCTTAAATTAAGTAATTGGGGGTATTGTAATACCTCGGCCCTAATTTCGTAAGAGAAGACCCTATTCCCTCTCTGCTGTCGTCCCCAATTTCGTGAAAGGTGGACTTTGGTTGTGCTCCCCCTTTCCCCCGGTTCGTTCTCGTCCCCAATTGTGCTTCACCATCTTTCCCTCTGGACTTTTGCTGAGCTTTTTCTTCTCTCGCTGTCCCTTTCTCGTCTGTCTGGTGGCATTGTGCGGGGTTAGGGTTCGGTGGGTGGTGTTCGAGCAGTGCGTTTCGGAGGGTTGGGGGTGAATGGGAGGTGAGGGTTTTTTGGGTGGAAGGGCGGAGATGCTTTTTTTAGGAATTCAGTTGGCGCGGGATTGTGTTATGGGTGGTCATCGGTGGCTCGTGATGAGCGAGAACTGGGGTTGAGGGTGTGAGTGGGAAATCTTGGTCTCGTGTGAGATGGTTACCTTTGGATGTTTTGACGTCTTTTTTTTGTCGATCTTTACTGTTTTATTGGTGGTTGTTATTGGTGTGTTGGTCTTTTTTTTTTTTCTTTCTTTTTTCTTTTTTGTTGTTTTTTTTGGCATTGCCGTGCGTGAGGAGGTGGTCCGTAACGTTAGGGTGTGTTGCCAAGGAGCAGAGAGGAGGTTGCTCCGTGACGTGAGGAGACTGTCGTGTCAAGGGAGGCTATCGGGCTTCGACATTGAGGTGGTTCTGTACCTGGCTTTTGGATTAATAAAACTGGGACAAGTGTTCGTATATTTATGGGAAAGGAAATAAAATGAAAAGCAAGTTATATTGAATTGGTTTAGTGAAATGGGAAAATAGGAATAACAAGACAAGAAAGAAAGATGCAGATTAGTGGTAGCAGAGTGATTAATGTGGTTTAAGGAAGGACAAAAGGCCAGTAGAGTTAACAATTGTAGCATGTTTAGATGCTGATTTACATTAGTATAGATGAGAAGCAACGCGTCGAGCGAAGCAAAGAAGAAGTGGTTTTGGTATTCATGTTTACTACTAGGTTAAGAGTTAAGGGTGAGATACAAAACGTAGTTTCGTCATATATAGCTATTTATAGTGATCAAGCCAAAAAGCATAGAAGAGTGCCTGAAAGTAAATGATAGGTCTTGGTTCAAGAATAAGATAAAGGAGTAAATGAGTAAATGATAGGTTCGAAGGGAGAAAAAGAAATTTTCCCTTCTCTAGAGGACAATCCCTGTTTGAAACAAAATACGTCCCCCCACAGAAACAACACCCTCTCCTTAAAAGATAAGAACTGCCTTACTATCAATTAAAAACGTCCCCTAACTGTTGTTTTTAAACTCCTCCTTTAACTACCCCTATTATACCACTTCATCTAACTTCTATTTATTATTTTTTCGAAAACAATAACTTATTGAGGATCCTCATTTGAAAGATTCATCCTGATCTACTTGGCTGATATTGTCATAATAATTGAACATCTTTGCCTAAGACCCCCCACCACTGTCAAGGATTGGGAATTTACCAGCAACACGACAATTAAACCCCAAGTCAGTCAATCATGTTATAGCAACTTCTGTTCCAATAAATTTGTCCAATCCGTGGTCTGGTACTGATCAAGTAATGAATGATATATATTAGTGTAATGATTTATGTGTAAGAAATCACTGTGTTGCTTGTAAATTTCCACTACATATGTGAAGTAGGTTATCTTGTCAACTTGGTTTTTGTGAATCTAGACATTTTGTAAGATACATCATAGATTGTAAACATGAGTGGCACAGTGAACAAGGCTCCCACCTAGTGGGGTTAGGAAGAGTGTATGTTTGCATTAACCCTGTGAGTGGAAGAGACTGTTTATTTGAATGGCTAGCCTTGAATCAAGAAACAATTAACCATTCAATTCCTTGAAGGCTCAACCTCATACCATAGATTAACCAGGAATAACTGTCAGTGCTTGTGCCACTCAAGGTTTGTACTACAAGCAAAATCATATATAGTATGTATTTGAAGCTCATGAATAGGATTTTACTTGGTGTAAAATGTGCTGTAAAGTATGTTTGTGAACATGATAAATAGATATAGTCTATTCTTCAAATCTGCATTACTGTAGGGTGGTGTGAATCTTGCTATTGTTTCCAATGTATAAAGAATTTATAAAGGGAGACTAGTTGGTAAAGTAGAGTTTGTTTTACACCTGGGATGTTTTTTATAAGTATGCTAGATACAAAACTGATCTAATTCTTGACTCACTTTTTGGGTGATTGATGATTGAAATGAATTGGATGATGTTCCAAAAACTATGGCCTTTATATAGTTCTATTGGATGATCTCTGTTCCGGAATCTAAAAGCTTGGATTAAATGCAATTGGAAGAACAATACTTCTTTTTCCCATGATTTGAAAAGGTCCACACATCTTTCACTTTTGATCAATTATTGATGTGGTTGAACGTTTATCTTAATTGCTTTTTTGCATGAATAATTGGAAGCATTGTACCGTAAATACCATTCCTACTTGTAATTGATTGATTGGCATGGTTATAGATAGATGTACATGATTCATAGGTCAAAATTAACCTGTGAAATACTAAATGAGTTGATTATATAAATGATTTTTTCCTTTATATTAACTTGTCAAAATTAACGTTTCAAGTTGGCTTTATATTCCTTTATTGCTATTTTTTCCAATAATCTCTTAATATTTGATTGATTAAAATATTAGTGAATATAATTTTAAGTTAATTAGATTTTCCAGTAAGATGGTTGTTATTGGCACAGATAAAGAGGAGATATGAGTGATATAAATCAAATTTTGTATTTGATTTTATCAAAATATAGATAGCGTTTTGTGAATTTTCGATAGGAGTATAAATTAATATTTAAAATTTTGATTTTATTATAATTGAACCAATGTGCTCAGAATTATTAGTGCACTCTGTGAAATTGTAGCAAGTATAAGTAGCACGTCTGAAATTGTTACGTGTCTCGTGCTCATCAAATGTTGATCCTTACACTTATATATGTCCTTCTGCATATGTACGTGTCTCTGCAAATTACGTGTCTCTGCATATGATACTACATATGTAAGAGTTGCTATATTAATTACTTTAGTCAGTTTAAGAAGGTTTTAACCCCTCTCTTGCATATCTACCCATCATATTTGCTAATTATGTGGGCATAAAGCTATTTGGGTCTTGTTTATTTTTCAATACTAAAGTCTTGATCATAAATTTCAATTATATTCTCTACCAATTTTTTATGATTCGTGCATCTTAACTGATTTTTCTGATCCATACTTTCTTGTCAACCATCATAATTGAGTGTTTGGTTATGGGTAATTGATCTGAAAATTGCATCTTCTCATCTTCCAGAAGTAACCATTTTACTTATGTTCATAACAGAACAAGATTGTGTCTTTGGGTGCTGTGAGCAATGATTAGTTGAAGAGAGTGTGGAAGGTGATGACCTAAGGAGCAGAATCTTGAGGCTAAGGCTCCCCAAGCGAAGCGCCACAAACATTCTTCAGAAATGGGTCCTTCAAGGGAATCCTGTTACGCTCTCTCAGCTTCGAGATATTCCAAAGAGCTTCGAAGATCACAAGGGAAAGTAGTGCAATTGCTGTTTGTTTGTCATATCATGCAATATGTATTAGATCGTTTGGTTAATTGTAGGTGTAGTGCATTAGGAATTCAATTTTGCACGGTGCTATTATTCGTTTGGATAGTGCAGATTTTTCAGAGAATAAATGAGTGTTATAGTGAATTGGAATTTGCCTTGTGATAAATGAGCTGTTATAGAGAAATAAATGAGCTGTTATGTGTTTTTTTTAATTGGATAAGTGCAGATTTTTCAGAGAAATAAATGAGCTGCTGTTTATAGAGAAAAAAGAGAAATAAATGAACTGTTATGTGATACTGTCTTTCGGTAATTACCGAAGGCTTTTGGCCCTCGGTAATTAACGAAGGCTTTGGCCTCGTAATTACTGAAGGGCAAAAGCCTCAGTAATTGTTAGCGACAAGAGATTTACCGAAGGATTTTTTGGCCCGCGATAAGCTTCGGTAAACACACCATTATCGACGGCCTTTGGCATTTTCCGAGGGCTTCTGGCCTTCGGTAATACCCTACTTTTTTGTAGTGTTTGAGGCATTTCATCAAACACTTTTTGATTTTATCAAACGGTTTCGTGCTAACCATTTTTTAACTTGCATTTTGAGTTTTTCTTGCTTTCTTCATCTGTTCTAGAACCTTTATTAGAATCGATTTCAGTGCCTACTTCTATTCTACACCTATTTGTATTGCTTTTAAGCTTTTGGCATCTTAAAATTGTCCAATTCAAGTCATATTTTGGTGTTGTCCAGTGACCATTTCTGGTGCAATTTTTTATTTACTTTGGTGCTAATTTTTGTGTGAAATTGTGATGTTGTGAAGACCTTGTGGTGCAGTCCAATTTTAGAAACCTTTTCCCTCTAAGGTGGCATGTTAGGAAGTGGAGAAGGAGCATAATTTGTGAATTCAAAGTGGCTGTCCAACAAGCAAAAATGTGAAAATTGGAAACTCCTATAGCCAAATTTTGAGATACAACCCAAACAGTTAAGTGATGGTGAGATTGAGTGTATATCATCCAAAAGAAACTTGCCAGTGGACTGAAAATGAGCTCAAACACTTTAGAAAGTGGATTTGAGTGAATGCACATGAAACCAAAAGCTTTGACCCAGAGGAAAATTATGCACTTGCCTTCTAATTCTAAAAAGTCCATTTTCTCCAATTGAATGGTGTTATCAATTTCACTTGTACAGTTTAGGGTTTGAGATGCATTTTAAATGATCAAAAGGATTTTGAAAATTTGTTGATTGAACTGGTTGTAACAATCAAAGGTGCAAATTTCAGTTTATCAAAGTCATCAAAACAAATTTCTTCACACTTTGTTTAAACCAAATTGTGCCTTTTCATTAGTGAGTTTTAGAATCTCTTAGAATTAATGAGTTTTGAAGTGTTCTTTAATTTTCTTTAATCAATATTACCTCTCTTGTCAATTCATTTTCTTCTCTCTCTTAGGATATGCTCATGCTTAAAACAATTACACAATTGGAGGCTCTTTAGGCTGCTACTTTTAGGTCTTAGGTAGTCAATTTAAACTACAATGAAGTAGTTCTTTTTGTTTGGAGAGTTCTTACAAGTAACCACCTCTAAAGAGGTTACCACTACACGCATTATATACCAAAAATATACATTTATATAATTGAAATCAATATATACCACAAAGTGATGCACAGGCATAATAATACTTCTAATCCAGCCACACAATTTACCCGCACAATAACTTATATACACCATCAATCAATTATGAAAAGTTCATCAAAACATTGTAAAACTGTCAGCGCAACATTCATGTAAATTTGCAATACATAAACCAATCAACATCATCATTATCCCATCAATGACCTCTACACAAATTTTACATTTAAAATTACCTGGAAAATAAACTTTGATCCAAGAAATGCTTCAATCTTTTTCCACTCACGGTCAAATCTACATCAACAACCCAAACAAACAAAATGAGTTGTCTTTATTTCATATATCACAAATGAACCAAGCTTTTACTGAAAATTCACGCAAATACAGATGCACCATACAGATCACAGAACTAGGCAACTAAGCCAACAACTTGTTATCAGAAAAAAGGTCTAAAATAAGTGGTTTGGAGAGTGAAAACACACAAGGCTGTTAAAACTCGAAATGATTTGGCATGAAGATCAATGAAACAAAGTTGTGAGCATAGTTAATTGATGCTAAACAGTAGTATTTCTTAAATTCACTTATTCAACCCTATTTATATGCCATATTAAACAACTCCATCAACCAATTTTAGGTACAAAGAGTCAAATGAATTTTGGACACTGAAATAGACTCAGAAACAACAAATAAGACATGAGAAAGACACTAGAATCCCACTTAATGACGTTCAACAATGATCTATGTACTGAACTAGAATTAAAAATAAATTAAAAAAAACAGACACCACAATGATAGTACAACTCGACCAACTGTAGAACTAATCATTTTGGGAGTTATCTCAATGTGCAACCAAGCTTTTGCTTCAGCAAATCATCGCTTATATGGTCTGCACCTAAAACTTACTCAAGTTAATGTTTATAGCACAAATTTAATACTGAAACTAACTAGTTTAAATGTAAACAGTTGCCTATGATTTGATTAGACCAACAAAAGTTATTTCAGAAGATTCAGACATACACATATACATTGATCCAACTAAACTTGAACGTGAGATTAGCTAGCCCACATATATTTTATTTCTGGGATTCTAGTTCAACCTGATGATGTTAAGATGGTCCAAAGCAACAGAGATTCTAGGAAGATATGTGACTTTTTTGTTGGAAAATGAGTTTATGATGACTCTTACCCTCTTTATGACTCTAATTGACCATATCTAAGCTTTATGACTCTAATTGACCATATCTAATTGACCATATCTATGTACCTTGCCAAGGTATATATATGGTTGTTGTTGATGTTTTTGGTGTGAAAAGGATTTAAATTTGGGTTTTAGATTCTATCTGTTAAAAACTAAGGCTAGTTTTTAGAAGAAAATGAACATACAGTTATACCAAAATCTAACTTTTTGATTACATGTGCAGATTTGATGCATTGAGGTTTCTTGGAAGAATGAGAAGAAAGGGAATAATGCTGGTGGGTGATTCGATGATGAGAAATCAATGAGAATCTCTAGTTTTCTTAGTGTAAGGAGTTATTCCAATTGGTAGAAAGAGGGTGACTTATAATGGACCTGCAACGGCTTTCCATGCCATGGTTTTGGACCTTCGATTCATTCTAGCTACATCCTTCTTGCTTTTTATGTTATTGTGCAAAGTGTGATCAATATGAATTTTTTTATAAAGCAAAGAAGGTATGTAAGAAATCACTATAGAATCTGTAATGCCAACTAGGTGGGCACTCCATGTTATGTTAATTGTTTGTAGCATATCACCAAAACAATTCAGAGAAAAATGCATAACACTGCATACATTTAACAATATGACATCAAATTCTTCATCAGCCCCTTCATACACAATATCCCCATCATTCTCAAAAAATAGAACTCACCTCTACGGCAACGAGACCCCCTAGGTGTATTAGCACCTCCAATAGCCTCCCCTCCTGATAGTTGAAGCCCTCCGCTACGAGCCCCTTTGTCACAAGCCCCTAGATTGCCGACGCCCTAAGATAGTATGAGTCTTGGTCACGCTGCCATAGCACTGTCGTCACGTCGTGACAACAACCTTGTCACGTTGCGACAACAACCTCGTCATTCCGCGACAACAATCTTGTCAAGAAACACCTTCGGTACTCTCCTCACCCTCCTTCCGTGAATGACTACCCTCCTCACCGACACTCTCCTCACGTTGACACATTTATTGAAGAAAAAAGGGGTTAGGGTTTGGGAGATTAGGTGATTAGGTGAACTCTGACATGCTTGGGGTAGAAGGAGAGAGGAAGAGTTTGGGGGAAGTTGCGCAAAAACAATTTGGGAGAATGGGAGAGGGAAATCTGATTTCATTAAGTCCATGCCTATACCGATGACCAAATACCTTCGGTAAATTTACTTCCCATTACTATAGGTATAAGCTATCCGTAATCACCATCCCACTGTGATCGCCGATAAATCCTTCGGTAAATCAATTTTACCGAAGGACCACAAGCCGTCGGTAGTAGGCCTTCGGTAATTAGCATATTTCCTGTAGTGATATAACATTAAACAATATTTATGCACTAGTGATAGATCTCTAATCTGTCAGTAAATTTTACAAACAAATCATTTATCGACGAATTTTTGTCATAAAAAATCCATCAAAAAAATGATATTATTAACTGATTTTCATAGTTATCCATGAAAAATAGCTTTGAGTAATACGCTATTTTTTGAGGTGAAAAAAAAAATCATATCTTATGTTCTACTATGAAATACAAGGTATACTCTACAACTTTGTTTATACTAATGAAAATCTTGTAAATGTTATGAAAATGTTGATTAGAATTGACAAGTGTATAAAGTTTCATACAATCTGGCCAATTAAAAAATAATAAAACACGGTGGAAAAATATAAAACATGCTATGAGAATTTGATTAAGTTGATCAATTTCCTTTAGTGGAAGTACGGGATAAAAGAAGTATTATACCAAAAACATTTATCCTAATATTTATTTTTCTTATTATAAAATAAACACACTGCTTTCTTAGCCTGACAAATCAAAGTCATTTTTTTTTCTATTTTAGTGCATGAGAGTAAAATTAAAAGAGAAAAACATTTTCTCTTTTTAAAGTTATCAATGAAGTTGTTTTTCCTATTTTCAACAATGCTATATTTTTTCCCTCAGAGTTTGAAGAAAAGTATTACAGATTTCTTTCCTTTAATAAAATTAAATCATTACTTATTGCTTATTTTCTTCTCCTGTTCGTCTTAATTGAGTTCTTATGTTATTATTTCCAAACAAAACACTTTTGGGGACTCTTTTTCTGTATAAAAATGTGTAAAATTTCTTTTGAATTATTTTCTGCATGAAAACTTGACATTGTGTTATTAGTTGAGATAAAATAAATTTCTGACTCAATCGTCCTAAAAGAACCTGATGTCACTCTAGAAAGGATGAAACGATAAACTATGAAATTACTACGTACTTAACCTTATTTTATGTAATGATATATTCTAAGAAACGGGCAGTTTTGAAACTTTCCAATGATTCCAAATACCAAATAATAGTATACTTTACAAATCAATATAATAAAATGATTAACTAGCAAAAAAATATCATATTTCAGTTTGACTCAATCGAAAGAGATGCTTAAATATATATATATATATATATATATATATATATATATATATATATATATATATATATATATATTGATGTACGTTACCCTCAATACTAATTTTTCACCTAATCATGTAATGGTTGACTTTCAATAAACAAACCCATGGACTTAATCAATCCATGAAAAATTCTTCTCTCATTTTCTTATACATATCCAAGTGAACTCTTGCAAGTTAAGTATTTTCATTAATGACCTGATGAACGTTTCTTTCCCCGAATTGGTCAATCCCTAGTCCCAATCCACCAAGTAATAGGTATGATATTCTGTACAATGGTGCTTCATCTCTATATATAAAGGGTTGTAGAACACATAGATCTCCATAACCCAAAACTGGTCCTAATTCTTAGCTTAGTAGCCAAAGATACTGCATGATATAAATGGCTTCCTATAAACATTTCTCTTTTTTCATCCATGCCTTTGCTTTTGCAGCTGTTGTATCAACTGCATTTTCAGCACTGTCCCCTAATTATTATGACTACTCATGCCCTAACGCTTTGAGCACCATCAGAAGTGTTGTGGAGGCTGCTGTGCAGAGAGAGCAGCGTATGGGAGCTTCTCTGCTACGCTTGCACTTTCATGATTGCTTTGTTAACGTAAGACTTTCTAGTTGCATGTCTTCTTTTATGTTGCTGTTATTTTCTTTTATGTTAGATTGTACCAGATAATGGTGATTCTTTTGGCTACTGTTTCTATATATTTCTTTTGCATGGCTGATAAAAAGAATGATGCAACAGGGCTGTGATGGTTCGATTCTGCTAGACCCTTCACCCACCATTGACAGTGAAAAGAATGCATTTGCAAATGTTCAATCTGCTAGAGGATTTGAAGTTGTGGATGAGATTAAGCAGGCTGTGGACCAAGCATGTGGAAAACCAGTTGTTTCTTGTGCAGATATATTGGCTGTTGCTGCACGTGACTCTGTCGTTGCGGTGAGTGATACTACTGTTTCTACCACACGTTACTACTTTGAATGTTTAGTAACATAGTAATATACAAGTGTAAATTTATGTTTCTCGTTAAATAAATAAAAATTATAAGGAAGTTAAGAATTATACGAAGAAAATGATAGATTTGTTTTCAATTGGGGATGATGTGAATTTTTTATATAAATTAAATTTATGTTATGATTTGTTATGATTTTGGAGTGTTATGCTTTTTTGTTGTAATTATATCAAAAGAACTATTAATATTCTATTTTTGTTTGTGCATTACAATTGAATTGATTTAGTCGAGATACAATTTATTTTTTCTATATTAGTTACCGTGTCAAATAGAGTAAGTTATAAGATAATCATTTTATTTTTATTTTCTAAAAGCATGATAGAAGCATGCAAGGCAAACTAATTTAATAATATGATTTATTTCATTTTCTGACTTAGTAAGCAGGAGATATTCAAATATGAAGTAACTTGAAAATTTTATGATACTTTTAAAACTTATCTTATGAAAAAGTAGCACATACCTTATTTTACTATTTCTTCTTTCTCCCATTTTCGTTGTCATGTTGTCAAAAAACTTTTTTTTTTGTTTTCTTTTCTTTTAGCTCTTTGTCAACTGAACAATAAACTCTGAATAAAATTCACATATAACACGAAGTCCTCTTGCCATGAATATCCAAACCTCAAATTATAAACAAAAATCAATAGTTTTTTTAATGTCAGATATAAACTAATCACAATTTTGTTCCTGATCTCTACAAGATTGACAGAGAACAAACAATTACTGTAAAAGTAAAATAGGCTACCATGATCATGTGGGTTGATTTAGCCATCAATCATTCTCGTATTCGGTGAAATTTGCGTACATATATTACAAAATAAGGGTTTTTGTAAGTAAGATGAAAGAAAAATGATATTAAGAATTATGTGTTTTCCCTTGCAGCTAGGTGGGCCAACATGGAAAGTGAAACTAGGAAGAAGAGACTCCACCACAGCAAGCCGTGAAGCAGCAAATGCAAACATTCCAGCACCATTTTTTAGCCTCTCTGAACTCATCACCAACTTCAAGAACCATGGTCTTGATAAGAAAGACCTTGTTGTTCTTTCTGGAGGCCACACCATAGGATTTGCACGTTGTGCTACCTTTAGGGACCATATCTACAATGACTCTAATATCAATCCCCGTTTTGCACAAGAACTTAAGTACATTTGCCCTAGAAAAGGAGGTGACTTGAACCTTGCTCCTTTGGACGACACAGCAGCGCAATTTGATTCAGCCTACTTCTCTGATTTGGTTCATAGGCAAGGGGTACTTCACTCTGATCAGGAACTGTTCAATGGTGGTTCTACTGATGCATTGGTTAAAAGATATAGCTACAATTCCAAGGCTTTCCACCAGGACTTTGCAAAATCTATGATTAAGATGGGAAACATAAAACCTTCCACCGGGAGTAAAGGGCAAATTCGTTTCAACTGCAGGATAGTGAACTAATTCATTACAGAAATGAAGAATCAAGTAGGTTCTTGTAGAAAACTGTATTAAAAATTGTTTTTCGGAGCTTCAACTTATTATGTTGTAATGTAATATTGTTTGTAGATGTATCCTTCATGATACAATATTTGTTTGTTTTTTGTTTTGATTAAAATGTACTATTAAGGATTCAAAATAGAAAGATATTAAAGTTTTGATAAAACTACACGACTACCTTTGATTCAAAAGCACATAACATTTTGCATGAAATGTAGTTTTATTTATCAGAAAAAACAATTATATTTAAATGAGTAAATCATATTTTCCCAATCTATATAAGAAAGTTATCTTATCTTATGAGAAATAATTACAAATAACTCTAGTAATAATAAATGTAATTTATAAAGAAATACACTTATCTTATGCTGGAAGAATAAGTTTGTTAAAATGTATGCTAACTTAATTGTCTATGTTGAATATGTCTTTCCATAAACTTCTTGTAGGAGTAAAGAAGGTTATTAAGAGAATACAAATAAACTTTCTATCGGAGTGGAAGAGTGAAGGAAGGAAAACGGCATGAAAAGTGTATCAATCACACGAAGGATAATTAGGCGTGAAGGACATAAAACTATTTAATATGGTACTATTTGGGAAATGAAAATTAGGAACATAAAATTAAGGATTGTGAAAAGTAAGAGTGGGTATAGATTGGATTTTTCAAAAATTCAACCTAGATCTAATAAAATATTGAATTTATAATCCATATATATATATATATATATATATATATTAATTAGATTAATAAGGATTTTTTTTCAATTCAATTTAAATTAGATTAAATTTAGATCTAATCTATTTTGTTATTTACATTATATCTAATGAGATTGATCTAATATATTTGACTATTAGATTTATTAAACATGTGTTGAGCTAAATCAGATTGACCTAGACCTAGGATAACTTAGGTCAACTAGGTTATAGTTTACTCGGCTCGGCTTTCGATCGAGATTGACTTAGTTTGACCCTCAGTTCGGGATGACTACGATAGACTCTCGTTCTAGGATGACTCACTCAACCATCACTAAGGACTGACTCGGCTCGACCCTCGACTTCACCCTCGACTTAGACTAATTCGACATGACCTTCTAGCTTGAGTAGACTCGACAGACCCTCCTTGGCTTGTAGTTTGACCCTCGTCCTAGATGACTTAGTGGTCGAGCCCAACTTTTATTGATCTTCAACCCAGGTAGACTCAACTTAACCTCAATTTGGGGTGACTCGATTTGACCTTCAATCATCACTAACTCGACTCAACCTTTGGCTGGGTCGGCTCAACCTTTGGCCTGGGCTAACTAAGTTTGACCTACGACCAAGGTTGACACAACACAACCTTTAGTTGAAGCTGACTCCGCAAAGCCTTTGGTTAGGGCTAGCTTGGCTTGACCTTTGGCACAAGTTATCTTGGCTCCACCTTCGACATAAGCTAGCTTGTCTCGACCTTCGACACAAACTAACTTGGCTCAAATTTCGGCACAAGCTAGCTTGGCTCGACTAGACCTTCGTCTCGAGTTGGCTTGGCTCGATGTTTGGCTAAGGTTGACTCATCTCGACTTATGGCGTAACTCGTGTTCTCTAGTCCACTAGTTCTTCAAAATTTGATGAACATTGTTAAAGTTTTCAACCTATTAGTATGTTTGCTTTTAGTAAAATTAAAATATAGAATCATTTAAAAAATTTAAATTTTGTGTATATAATAATTTATAACTTAACTCACTAATACTTATAAAAGCTTAATACCTCTTTGGTCTTTATTTTCGTTAGTTTTGTTTAAAGTGGTCATCGAATTTTTCAAACACTCAAAGTGGTTACAATTTTTGTAATTGGGGCATTTTCCCTAACGACGTCTAAATCGTTAACAACATAGTGTCCACGTGTGTAAGAGCGGAGAAAATGTAGGGCTTATGAATAATATTGTAATAAGACTTAAGTATGTTTTATTAGAATTTGTGTGTTCACAAGGTGTTGTGTATCTCAATTGGTGAGAACTCTTTGATGGGCTAAGTGGTCACGTGTGCAAGTCTTGATTAAAACATAAGATTTTGTGTTATTTATTTGTTTTGGTGATATAAGTGCAACACCTGATAATGTATGGTTGTTATATTTGTGATGTTTGATATTCTCAATGTAATGGATTAGCTTGTTGGTAGATATGATTGTCTAAGAGTTAATGGATGTGAGTTCAAATATAGGGAGAGAGGTTTATGAGAAATCTTTGCTTTATTGTATTTATATTTTGTTTGAGGGGAAGAATGTGTTTTCCCCCTTTTGTAATTGAGGTGCACAAATTATAAATATGAGTGGAAGAAGTAAAGACATGTACTTTAAATAATATAAGCTGAAAATTAGAAAATAGAACGTCAAATCTTGTAGTTATGTTTTAAAAAACTAGTTGAGATATTGTAGGAAGCATTACCTAGGTGAATATTTTAATTATAATAGATTTTAGAGGTAAAGAAAGAGAGCATCATGAGGCAAAGAGAGGGAAATTTTAAAGAGGAGAAAAAAAATCCTAGATAGATAACAGAGACGTAAGAGATTATGGGTTGATTGACCTTGTGTAGATAAAACTCTAGAATTGGTCAATGGGAAGTTAACCTTATTTAATTATTAATCTTTTTAGTTGTTAATTTTGAATGTCTTGAGATGCTTGTTCTCTATTAAGGTGGTTCATGAATTTTAGAAGTATCATTAACCATAAAGTATTATTCTAGGACAATTAAATAATTGTTTCTTGTTTTCGTGCATACATGGAATTAATTATATAAGGGGTGAATGTTTAATTGTATAAGGTGTGAATTAATTATATGTATAAATGGGAATTTCGGTGGTTGCAATGTGATAATGTAATATTGTGAAAGAATATAATAGTAGCACCATGAGTTTTCACTTAAGTATAATTATAATCATGATAACGGTTGAAAATATTGTTATCTATGATGTAATTTTGATACTAAATGCACCCTTTTCTGCTTAGAAACTTGCTTGAAATCATGTTTTTCTGTTAAGTTGTGTAAATAAGAGAGTTGAGGTTGAATTTGATGAATTTATGACTAAATTCCCTTGTTTTGGTAGGAAATGAGATAATATGAAAAGTAGAGATGAAGTGACAACGAGATGGAGCTCAGAAAGGCTTGGAAAAACACTAGAAGAGAGGAATGCTCGAAGCTTGGGCGCCCTTTTTGGAGGCTTAAGCGCAGAACAATGTCGCTCACCGCCTAGGCGCCCCTTTTGAGCGCTTGAGCATCAGAAGCACGAAGCTTGGGTGCCCCTTTTTGAGGCTTAAGCGCCAGGAACCACCGTTCACCACCCGGACGCCCTAAGTGAGGCGCTTGAGCGCTAGCGACACGGGCTTGGGCCTTGTTTCTGTTGGTGTGGAGAAGGAAAAGATGACACCAAGATAAAAGATGTGACATGAGCTTATTGGGTCAAGCTAGTGACATTAAAGAAGCGCTTACTGGGAGGCAACCTATCTTTCTAAACCTTTCTTTTTAATCAATTGTTTTGTTATTGTACTTTGCTTGAATGAACCACACTGCTTTAATTCAATTCTGCTATGTTTTGTGATGAGTATTGCTTTGTGATATTCTAGTGCATTGATTGATGTTGAGATGATGCATGATGTGCTAATATACAGGTGATGGCTCACAGTGTATGAAACAGGTGCTTGAGGTAAAACTTGATTAAGACACTAGGCGGGGTGTTTTTCTGAATTTTGGGACTTGTGAGTTTACCTGTGTGAGATTTGGGCTTCAGAGTTTTTTGTGAATTATTGCTATTACTTTGGAAGAATGAATGATTTTGCCCAAATTTTCTGTGATTGAACTACTTGCTTGCAGGTTTCATATGATCAAGGCCATCTTTTGTTATCCCTTATTCTTTTAGCCTTGAAATGATTTTTGACCAACTGAAAAGAAAACAATTTGTTTTAACCTTTGAAAACCCTTTATGAAAATATTTACCTTGAGTTAAGTTGAGAACATTTGATGAGGTATTGATAAAGCTTCAAGTTTGGGATTATTAAAAAATTGAAAAGAAAAAGCAATGAGCTAAGCAGTGAATAAATGAAAAGCAAAAGCAAAAGAAAAAGAAAGATGAAAAGAAAAGAAAAGAAAAGAAAAGCTCAATGCAAGGGAGAGCTGGGAAAAAGAAAGAGAGTTTGGGCTTGAATGATGAAATCATAAATGTCTCTCTTAACTCAAGTATTTTCCTGACCAGAAAAACCAATTTCCTTCTTAGCCTAGCCAAGTTACAAGCTATGAAAAGCCCTTGTGATGACAACTTGCTTGTGAGTATGTTTGATTGTGGTTAAATGAAAGGCAAATTTAATTTGTGTGACATTGTGATAGCAGAGTGAAAAAGACACCAACACCTCACTATACACCTTTTAGTTGAGTGATACACTTTTTGAGTGCTTGAGTGATACACTTTTGAGTGCTTGAGTGAAACACTTTCCATGGTGAGGAGTAGTTCTTTGAATTTTTGATTACATCTTTGCTTGGTTGATTGATCATTCTTAAGGATAGTATCTGTTGAAGTATACGAGCATCACATTGATTTTAATTGAATTAAGGCATCTGCTCATCTTGACCGACATCTGTATGCTGAGTTGATAAAAGTGATCTCTTATCCCGGAAGAAATTTTTTTTTTTAAATGTTGAGTCATTGTAGTGATTGTTCTGAAAAGCTGAGTTACAATCTGTTATGCTTGATCAAACTGCATTCATATTTAATTTTCTGTGTTTCCATTTGAAACCAATGATCTTATTTTCTTTAGGTCTTAATTAATCGAGTTATCACACGACTGTTTAGTGCTGAGAGTATGAAATTGAATTATCACAATGCATATTAGTGTTAGTCGTCCCAGCCAAAGTCATCATAGGAAAAGTTATGTTAAAGAATATCATGACCTATGTAGAAAAAAAGAAGAAAGCCTAAATGTTACAAGCACAATGAGGAATGGTAATAAATAGGATAGTAGTTAATTAGTGAAGAATGTAATGATGAGTTATGTTTTTAAGCCAAGAAAGGAAATCCATGGATTTCAACTTCTGTCATCATTTATCCAATTTTGTATTTCTGTAGAAACATAGATTGAAGAAGGTTAGTTAGTGTGAGATAAAGAGTACAGAAAATTGAAATAGTTGAGGAGATGATTAATGTGAAAAAAGTGTTACGTTGGGTATAATATAATAGAATGGTTTTGTTAAATTTGATGGTGATGATATGGAGGGAAAGGAATAAAAAGTAATGTTATTTAATGAAAAAAAGGAGTGATAAGTATACTAGGTATAGGGAGATGAATGGGAGAGACAGGTATATGAAATGAAACAAATGTGAAAAAAACATAAAGAAAAAAACAAGAGAAAAGATTTATGGAGGAATTTGGATGAGATGGTGGAAAAGAAAATGACTAGTCATCACTACAACAAACAAACAGAAAGCAAAGCCAGCAAAACTATTTTACTATTTTTGTTATTCATATTAATTTTTCTTCCATAAAGCGATGCCCACAGAATCTTCACACAAATCTTTCACAATTACTCACTAACTCACTCATTCATAAGCCGCAAAAAACAAATAAATACCACCCTCTCCCACATCCATTCACAACACAAACCTAACATATGCTTCAAACTTCAAACTACCCAATTCTCAGTTGCCAAAAATGATGCGTGTCAAATAAGCTCATGTTGTCACACCGTTAGACCCCACACCCAATGTGATATCCTCAAATATATAACAACTTATATAATAAAGACGTCATCATTCCAATAAAGAGAACAGTCAGAGTAGAATAGTAGTTCCGTAGTTGATATTACAGTCATCCATATAAAGGACAGAACTTAAAACTTAAACAGTTTAGAGTATTTCAAAATAACACCAACTTAAATTTAGAAATCCTAAAAGGACTATACTGCAGCATCAACATCCTCCAGAACTTGCTCCAAAGGTATCTCCTCAACAACATCTGCTCCCATCCAAGTGGATGATCACCGTAAAGGAAAAACATACACAAGCAGCACACAACACAAAAGCAAGGGTGAGCTAGATAAACAAGCAATAAACATATAGTACAATCAATCGATGTCATCATGCTTAGTTACATATAAAAGAACAATTAAAGCATACCCCTTAAACCATGACCCAAACACTCAACACGACTCATCCGGATTGGTATAACTGTCGAACTATTGGTCGTCTTTGCACTTGCATAGTTCAGTTGGCCCTCCCCAACACTATGCAAGGTAAATCCCCCAATCTGTCTATGTCTAAACTCTAAGACTATAGACGAGGACCTCCCTCTACTCTCATCACTCATACTGTTCTTCTCTATGTGAGCATGAATAGTGCTTTGAGTGTAGGGATAGACATACCAGTTCAAAGCTCCATACAGTTATACAGAACAACAATAAGACATCGCACAACCACTTCCAATCATCTCACCCTGACAATAACAGTCCCAAGAGAACCCAAGTCTCATACATAACCGAGTTCTTTCCAACCACCCAAGTCTCATACTCAAATACATCATTATAGTTCACAACCATGTTCTTTCCAACCACCCAAGTCTCATACATAACCGTACATGACAATCTGTTAAGCAAACAACATTAATCAATCCAATACACATTACCAGACAATAACAGTCCCAAGAGAACCACTAAACAACACAAAATCTTGTAACTCATACTTAGACAAAGAAAATGGCTTTGAAACCATCACCAACAGTTCCAGACAGGTTCAAAACCCCCAAAACAACCTAAGGAACGTCCAAAACAGACATCCGGAACCCCAAAAACTATCAAAAGCAAAGACAACAACTTACTGGTATGCTTNGGGCGCTTAGAGGGCGCCCAGCCCCATACCAGTTGACAGCAACCATGAAATTTGACTTTTGATGCACTTGGATCCTGTTTTAATGGCTAAAGGGGTTCTTTACACATTTGTATTGATGGAAAATCACGTTTATAACTTAAAACAAACATCCATTTGATCACTAGATCCAAGACTAGGTGTATCAAACCACTTTTGACACTTTAAAAATCCAAATTCACTTCTACAAGTTGCCCAATTTCATTTTTATCCTTTAAAACCCTCAATTCTTCCAACTATCAATAATAACACAGTTTCATATCAACAACATACCAGCTCAAAATTTAACATACATACAGATCATACAACAAATTTTTAACAAGACACTAGTTCCCCTTACCTTGAAACTTCTTTCCTCAGCTCAAAGACCCGCAGCTACAGTACCCCCTAAAAAACTAAACCGTATCGGTTCAAGTCGAAGCTCTCGACTCCGGGAACGCAGAATCACCACCTAAATGACAATACACCGGTTCAATTTCAAGATTTGGTAGAGAGAAGGCAGAGAAAGTTAGGGTTGAAGTTTTAGAGAGGGAAAGTGGTTTTAGAAAAAGTGAGATTCTTTTTTTAGGTCCTTACACCCAACACTGTCCTTGCACTCTCAGCACTCGACTCCCAACTCTTCTTGCATTTCACAATCGAGTATGTCTCCTTGTTTACAGGCCCGCCTCGGCCCTCGACCGCATTCAACCGCCGCTCGTTTAAAATCCGCATTAGCTAAAGCCCTTGTTCCTTATTATCCATTTGCTAGAAGAGTCCGGCCCTAAGGCGCTGTCTTCCTCGAAGCCTCTTCCGAACGCTACAATGTCAATGATTTCCAAAAGGCCCCCAAAATAGTGGCCCAATGGAGAAAGCTCTTATCCCTCTACGTCACTGTCGTCCTCAAAGGCTCGCCGATTCTCGTCGTCCAGCTCACCTTGCTCACCTACGGGGTCGCCGCCGTTGGCATCGAAATCAATCACTGCATCTGCGACGGCATCTGCAGTGCTGAGTTTTTGAATTATTTCTCCGATTTAGCCTCGGAGAAATGTCAGGGTCTGGGTCTCGGTGTGAGTGTGGATCCGAAGCCGAAACCGGTTTATGAAATGGGAGTTGGTGCGAGGAAATTGAGTTTATGAAGTTATGGGTTTTTACTTATTGTTTTGGTTATTCTCGAAAGAGTTTGACAATTTTTTTGCAGGTTATTTCAGGGAGAGGATATTGTTCCTGACTGTGTTGCAGTCTCCAAACGTGGAGCAACTAAGAACAAAGATTTGGGGGTACATTATGGGAAATGAGAGATTGGATTCGAACTATGTGGTTCCACAATGGGTGTCGCAATTTGAGTGCAGGAACCGCTGTCTATGCCTGTATATGCCTCGCCTGTATATGCCTCGATTCAGGAACCGCTGTCTATGGGCGAAAATAACCGATGTCGTTTCCCTTGATTGCATTAGTGAGTGTCGCATATTGGACCAATGATATAGAAGGCAAAAAATCCACAACATGTTTCTGCATTTATCTTGGAACTAACCTCATCTCTTAGCACTCCCAAAACTAAAAGGTAGTCTTCGTTGGAGTAGTAAGACTGAACACAAAATTTTATCTGCTGTTTTTACTTAGATACTCCAAATATAAGTTCTTCTTGCTAAACTTCATATCAATGGAAGAATACCAAAATTAGGTTTTTTGTGATGGTGATGTCGTTGTTTGTGCTTGTGATTTCCAAGTCTTTGTTTCGATATGGATGGTGCGATTTAGGACTTTCATTGTGCGATTTAGAGCTTGTTAGTTGGTTGCTCCTTCTCGCGATAGTTCATTCCTCGTTCTCATGGTGGCGCAACTTAGGGTTTTCATTCTTCCAGATTTGTGATGTGCGTTGATGGTTGTCATGGTTTGTGATGGCTCACGATTTGGGATTTTTGTGGAGGAATGGAAGTTTGTTATGGCTAGCGATTTGGGGTTTGCGGCGCTGTGAAAAAATATGGTGGCTGAAAGCTAGAAGTAGATTGAGATATGTGGTGGTTGTCATAGTGAATTAGTGATTGTCGATGTTAACAAATGATAGTGGTAGCACAACCAACAATGGAAGAGGTCATGGTGGCTGCCAAGGGTTTCTAGGTGTATTGGAAAGAAGATGAGAGGATGTGGTAGCCATGTGAGAAAAAATGGAACAAGACATTCAGTTATGGCTCATGTACACATTGTGTCGTTAAAGATTTAGACGCTGTCAAGAAAAAGGATCAACTTAAACAAAAATTGGGACCACTTTAAGGCTTGAAAATGTCGATGACCACTTTGAACAAAACTGATGAAAATAAAGACAAACAAGGTAGTAAGCCTACTTATAATTTAAGTTCCATTTATTAATTATAATAGAATAATTTAACATATAAACATAATATTTATATAATTTTTTTTATTTGAGATATTAATTGATTAATTAAAACTTAAAAAATAATTATAGTGTGTTTTTAATATATAAATAAAAGTACATAAACACACACATTGTTGGAACAATTTTCCAAGGACTTAGGGAAACAAGATTAACAACACTGTAGACTTGATATAATCTTCTAGGCGTGAATACACACTTTCCTAAAAGCAATATTCCGTCCCTTATAAGAGAGAAGGAGCTCAAGAAATCCGCTTTTGAGATACAAAGAAGAAATACAACAAATTTCTCACTCTTGGTATTAACGTCAAATAAGAATAAAATTCTTCACGAATTGATTTATGTGTTAAGTGAATGACATGATGTAGAGAAAAAGTCTAACTATCAATAGATCAGTGGATCCCTTTATATAGATGTTGATCAGACATCTTTCAAATCTAAGAGACACCAGATTCTGATTAGTTATATTTCTTGATTATATCCTTTCATGAATGGTTGTAACTCTTCATGAATAATTGTAACTCTTCATGAATCTGAAATTGTCTCTAATACTCTTAAATTCCAACAATCCTCCACCATTTGAGAGTATTGTATAATTACTTAAAACAAACATCTTAATAATTGCAATCTTACACATAAATGAAAGTATACATAGACTTGAACTTTCACTTAGTAGAATACATATTTCAGGAATTCGTATTTTATTGGTGTCAAAACGATGAACCAACATAATACATAATGAAGTCTTGAAGATACTCTACATACATGATAAATTACATATTTTTGTTATACTTGACACAATAGGGCCATGTGTCCATATCTATTCATAAGTGCAACAAAGTCATGCCCCCTTGACTTCTTGAAGCAGCCAAACTTCACACCTACATAGGTTGATTTCTTAGGTAAACATGTTTCTGTGACAAAACATAAATTCAAGAAATCAATTAAGAATTAGTCAACCTCCTAAACATCACAAATCTAAAGCACTCTTGAAATAATTATTTGTGCTTTCAATAATCAAATAAGAGATTTAATCTTATTGAACTTAAGACCCAATGTTATATTAAAGTTAATATTCCCTTACTTGTGATTAATCATGGGCTCCATTCATATTCCAATTGTCATTCTGGAAATGGAATATTTAGCCTTAGTAAATCCATCAACCAAATTAAACTTTGTTCATACGAAATCTACTGTAATAATTCCATCTTTGATGAGTCCTTGGACATAACTATGTCTCACACCAATATCTCTTGATTTTCCATTGTATACTTGACTATAAGCCTTTGCCAATGTTGTAGCATTGTCACAATGTATTGTTATTGGTGATATTGGTTTTGGTAACAATGGTATTTCGAATATGAGATTCCTAAACCATCCGACTTCCTTTCTTGTCGAGGCTAAAGTTATAAACTCTGAAGCCATAGTGGAAACTGTAATGCAGGTTTGTTTCTTGGAAGACCAAGAAATTGTACCTCCTTCAAGGAGGAAAATCCAACCACTAGTTGAAGAGTGATCTTCTGCATTTATAATCCAACTTGCATCAAAATATCCTTCAAAAAAAGGAAGGATAACCACTATATGTTAATCCATAATTAATAGTTTTCTTTAAATACTTAAGTACTCGACGTACTGCTTGCCAATGGGATAGACTAGAGTTACTAGTATATATACTCAATTTGCTTACCGTAAAAGCAATATCTAGTCGTGTACTTGTCATTGCATACATTAAACATTCTATTACCCTTGCATATTCCAGATGTGAAACTGATTTACCACCATTAGGTAATATCTTTAAACTAGGGTCCATAGGGGTTGAAACAAGAGAGCATTCATTGTTGAATTTCTTGAGTACTTTCTCAATGTAATGAGATTGAGACAAAAATTAATTTCTCATTTTCTCTCTTAATCTTTATACTTAGTATATCCGTTTAGAATGTGACCACGACAAACATAATCATCATTCTCCCATTTGTTCCTTTTTCATCGTTCCTTCAATGTCTCAGTTTCGCTTTCTTTGGGTTGGGAAAAACTTAGAACATATGACACGTTTAGAGTCATTGTAGTATAGTGGTACGTATTCCTGCCTATCACGCGGATGACCCGTGTTCAATCCTCGCAACGACGCCAAAATTTGATCGAGGTCGTACCTGAATAAAATTTAATATTCAATTAAATGTAGTATAACTAGGAGAATGACCCCTAGATCGTATCTCAAGGACCAAACTGTGATTCAAGCAATAGGTCGAACACTTGGTAGGGGTGAAATTGGACAAATTTTAACTAGAAATTAACAAACCAAAACATGAATTTCACACAATTCAAAGACAGGTTGGTCATAGGCTAAGTTACAACAATACCAATCCTCAATTAACAATCAATTAAAAGATACCCTCACCCTATTCAAACACCAATCAATCAACTAAGCGAAGGTTAATTGGGTTTTCCTAAGCCGAATTAAGCAAATGAATTGCACCAAATTAATCAGCCCCTGCACCGAATAGATTAACTAACTAAGCGATAATTAATCCAATTTAGACCATTAAGCATGCTCTAATCGCAAGTCCATAACATATTAAATGTGATACAAAGTGAGAGTAGCAAAATCGCAATAATAGCACAGAATCTCATGGAAAACGCCGCAACATCACTAATGACCAACCAAAATCGATTAAGCAACCATTGCGAACGAATTAGAACTACAACCCAACATTAAAAACGTAAAATGCAGAATTGGAACACGAATTACAACACCAAAATGCAACACAAAAACACACCAAACGCAAAACTTCAAAACGCAAAATGCAAATGGAAACAAAAGGGGAAAACGAAATGGAAATTGGAATTGGAAGAGCAAAATGAAATGCAATTGCAAGATGAAAACGAAAATAAAATTATAAGAACAGTAGAAGCAATGGAAACAAAAGCTAGCAAGAGAATAGAGAAGGAAATTAAAAACGGGATTGCGTTCAATTAGAAAATGAGTTCAATACAAAGAGAAGAGAGAAAATGAAAAACCTAAGATGAGGAGCTCTCTAAGAACCTTAAAAACACAAAATGTAGAATGAGGAAGAGTGAGAGGTCTACCACCCTCTTAGCACACTAAACTAGGTCAGAAATTACACTTGGGCTTCTCTAAAAAAATGACCAAAAACGGCCCAAACACTAATTTTGCCTAAATATTCCCTAAAAACAAAATTACAATCTAATTAAATCTAAAACGCCTATGTGGAGAGTATTTGTTGACGTGACAACCCTTTAATGTACAAAAATATACTTCCAAAAATTAGCCTTATATAATTCAAATTAATTAAAATAAGAATTATTGAGCAAATTAAGCATAAATAGCAAAATTGGGGAAATAATGGACATTCTTGCACAATTCCCTAATTAAATGTAGTACAATAAGCTAAGTGAAGTCAAGAAAATATTGACTCATCAGAAGGAAATGCATCTTCTTTTGCCATCGTCGGAAACCAATGCCTTCAAACTTGTGTAATCTGTGAAATTTTGCAAACATCTCACGAATTGTTGTCATCTTAAAAAAGATATTGCTTTTTGACTGTTGGAACAATTTTCCAAGAACTTAGGGAAACAAGATGAACAACAATATAGACTTGATATAATCTTTTAGGCGTGAATATACACTTTCCTAAAAGCAATATTTTGTCCCTTATAAGAGTGGAGGAGATCACGAAATCCGCTTTTGAGATACAAAGAAGAAATACAATGATAATACTCACTCTTAGTATTAACGTCAAACAAAAGTAAAATTTTTCACAAATTGATTTATGTGTTAAGTGAATGACATATCTAGAGAAAATGTCTAACTATCAATAAAGCACAATCCCTTTATATAGATGTTGATCAGGCATCTTTCAAATCCAAGAGATACTAGATTTTGATTAGTTATATTTCTTAATTGTAACTTTTCATGAAAGGTTGTAACTCTTCATGAATAATTGTAACTCTTCATGAATCTGAAAATTGTCTCTAATACTCTTAAATTCCAACACACATACACACGAACACATACACATGCACATGCACATGCACAATGAACATATACACATGCACGTACATGCACACACGTAAACACATATGCACATTCACCCACACCCACTTACACATTTTTTTTAATCCTATAATGATTTCATTAAGACTATTTGTTTTGCATGTTTTTTTACACCCACATAAATCTCAAATTAGACCTCATTAAATTTATAATAAAAAGATGAAAGATACCCTTGCAAGTCTTTCTTTTAATGAATTTTAGGTTGTACAATAAAAAGGTATATCACCAAAATCTAAAAACATAGATTGAATGTACTTAAAAAATACACTAAAATGTACATTTTGAAATATATTTTCAAATCTAGAAATATATTTTATATTGAACAATCTAAAATTACATTTAAGACTACACATATCAAAATAATATTTCAAGATCTAAAATTATATTCCAAAATATATATTTGAAATTACATTAAAAAAGTACATTCTAAAATATATTTCTAGATGTACAATGTAAAAAAATGTTTTACCAAAAGGTGAATTCAAAATATTAAAGTTGAGAATGTTAAGCTATGCAGGGAAGCTGGAAATAGAGTGGAGAGGTAAAGTGCTTGAGAAGGTGAGACGGTTTTCTCATTAGCTAAAAGAATGAATACAATAGTGTATATAACCTGAAAAAGTATAGGGAACTAACTGTCAAAGACAGTTATTACAGTTGTAAAATTTAGATTAATATCAACACATCCTCCTTATTATGAATTCTCTATCAACTTAACACTAAGTAGATCTCTTAATTTCTCAAATCTATTTTGCCTCAAGGCTTTAGTAAAAACATCAGCAGCTTGATCTTCTGTGCAGCAGTGAATCAATTTCAATCTCCCTTTATTGACTTGATCTCTAAAGAAATGAAACTTGGTTTCAATGTGCTTACTTCGTCCATGAAACACTGGGTTTTTTTACAAGCTAATAACAGATTTATTGTCTAGTAAAAGTTATACAAGTCTTCTATACTCAAGTTTTGACTAATAAAAAATAGTCTTCAACCATACACATTGGCATGTTGTTTCTGCAGAGGCATTATACTCAGCTTCACATGAGGAGAGAGCAACCACCTTTTGTTTCTTCGAACACCAAGAAATTGGTGCTCCTTATATTTGAACAAGTAACCATATGTGCTCTTCCTGTCTACCTCGTCACCACTCCAGTCTGAATCACACCATGCCTCTAGTATTCAATCTACTCTGCCAAACTTCTTAGGAGAGAAAATACTGAAGCCTGTTGTCCCTTTTAGGTAGCGCAAAATGTGCTTGGCAGCTGCAAAGTGTCACTGCCTTGGATCATTCATAAACCTACTTACCAGCCAAACTCCATAGCTTATGTTAAGTCTACTATTGCAGATGTACCTGAGAGATCCTATATATTGCTTATACAAGGTTGCATATACCTTCCTTTCATCAGTTTCGTTACTCAACTTTAGATTATCCATAATAGGTATTGCAGCATTGTTGCACTTTTCCATGTTGAATCTTTTTAAGACTTTAGATATATATCTTCTTTGATGAAGAAAAATTCCATCTTCTGTCTGCAAGAACTCCAACCCCAAAAAATAGCTCAGATTGCTAAGGTATGTCATCTCATTCTCTTCTTTCATTTTTCTTTTAAAAGCTTTAATTTCCTCCACTGAATTTCCTGTTACAAGAAGGTCATCTACATACAGGAAAACCAACATAATACCTTGTTGTCCAATAGCTTTCATATAGATTCCAAATTCTATAGTGCATTTTTGAAATCCAAGTTTGATGAGCAAAGCATTGATGTGGTTGTTCCAGGCCCGAGGTGCTTGTCTGAGACCGTATAAAGCCTTGTTCAATCTCTATACCTTCTGCTCTTCTCCTTTCTTTTCAAATCCTGGAAGATGTCTCACATAAACCTCTTCTTCCAATGGCCCATTCAAGAACTAAGATTTAACATCCATTTGGCTCACAGTTTCAATCTTGTTGTTGATATGATCATAAATGAAGAAACAATGAAGAGTTTCAAAGTGACAAAAGCACAAAAAGCGTAGAATGGGTTTCATAGGCTTGTATTTGCCTCGTTGTTTTCTTTTCGTTAGTTCTAGTTGAATAAATGCTTATAAACCCTTCTTTTCCTTTTCTCACAAGCAATGTGGCACTTCCCATGGCTTAGTCTTAAAAGAAAAGAAGCGTAAGTAGGCGTCTTAGCTTGTAGCGCGAGGAAGCATAGCTAGCTTTCATTTTTTGAATTTTAGGAGAGCTAAGTGGCTTATGAACCCTTTTGGAATGAGAGAATTAGGGAATGTGGGACTCCAAGCACCTAGGGGCGCTGCTGTAGCTGCTGGCCAGCTCTTGGAGCCTTCCAAGTCACACATTGCTTGAAACTCTTCACCAAACTCCTTCCAAAAGCTATATAAGTAAACCTAGGGGTTCTCCTTGTACACACCTTTGAAATCAATGAAATTGTGAGTTGAATTGCAATCTTGCATTCCTCTTAGAGATAGTTTTTTGTCTCTTAGTCCATTTTGGCAGACCTTATCTTGAGTAAATCAAGTAGCGGTCCTTCCTCGACACTTATCTTGGAGTCCTCTCTCAAGTGGCGTGTCTACGAGTCATAAGTTTCCTCCTCCTTTCTCTTTTTCCCTTTTATTTTCCATTCATTCTTTTAAATGTCATTGGTATACTTATCTCTAGGCATGCACTTCCCCATCACTATTGGTGCAAGAACTTCGGTGAACCATCCGGGTTTGAGCTTTGCAAAAACCCCTTCGCTACCAATCTGGGTTTGAGCTTTGCCACTCCACCATCCGGTTTGTACTTGGTCTTGAACACCCATTTGATCTCAATGGCCTATTTATGTGAAGGAAGTTCTACCATCTCCCAGGTTCTACTCTTCTTGATTGCCTTCAGTTCCTCCAACATAGCTTCCTTCCACTCCTTTATATCAATTACTTGCTTCCAAGTCAAGACTTCTGCATAAGCTAAAAGCGCATAATGAACTGGATCACCAGAATCTGCTATATCACCATCAATGAATACTTCATGGTCTACAAGTCTGGTAGTGGAAATCATGTTCTTTGAGATCTCCTATTATTTGCTCCAACATCTGTACTGACCTGTTCAATATTAGCAGGTTTTATGTCCTCTAACTAGCTATGCACAGAATCAATTTTCAAATCAGCCTCTGCCCCATTCTAATCAAACTTTGCAGCCTCGTCCATTATCACATCTCTGCTGATTACAATTTACCTTTTCTCGGGACTGTACAATCTATAGGCACCTGTTGGATGATAGCCAACAAGGATAAAGATCTCACTTTTATCATGCAGCTTCTTTATTCTTTCATCCGGCACATGTTTGTAGCCAATTGATCCAAAGATCCTTAAATGATGTGCAGTTGGCTTAACTTCAGACCATGCTTCTTCAGGGGTGCAGTTTGATAAAGCCTTTGTTGGGCTTTTGTTCAACAAATATGTTGTAGTAGAAACCGCCTCTCCCCATACACAATGTGGCAATTTCTCTCCTTTGATCATGCATCTTGTCATATCAAGCAACATCCTATTTCTTCTTTCGGCTAAGCCATTGTGTTGGGGTGTATAAGGAGAAACCACCTCATGCATTATTCCTTTATCATCGCAGTGCTTGCTCATCTCGTTACCGTTGAATTCTCCACCACCATCGGTTCTGAATATTTTGATCTGTAAACCAGATTACCTCTCCACCATGGCATAAAATTTGACAAAATGTGAATACACTTCTTTCTTTTTTTCAGCAAATAAATCCATATTTTCCTAGTTCACTCATCTACAAAGATTAGGAATTATTTGTTACCTCCGAGTGAAGACAAATCAAAGGGGCCACATACCTTTGAGTGAACTACATCAAGTGGCTGCTTTGCTCTTTTGGGTGCAGATCTTATGAACTTTCTTCTTGATTCTTTCTTGACAGCACAATCTTCACAGATCTTGTTTGGAGCAGTTATTGATAACAGTTTAAAATATTGTTATCTGTGATGTAATTCTGATACTAAATACACCCTTTTTTACCTAGAAACTTGCTTGGACTCACGCTTTCTCATTAGGTTGTGTGAATGAGAGAGTTAAGGTTGAATATGATGATTTTATGACTAATTCCCTTTATTTTGATAGAAAATGAGTTAATAAAAAGAGCAGAGTTGAAGTGCTAAGGATATAGAGCTCAGAAAGGCCTAGAAAAGCACCAGAAGAGGGAATCGCACGAAGCTTGGGCGACCTGTAGGAGGATTGAGCGTGTACAAATTGACGCTCGCCACCCGGGAGGCAGACCCCCGAAGCCTGGGCGAAATTGGAGGCTCAAGTCTTCCGAAAATCGACGTCCACTGCCTAGGCGACCAAATTGGTCACCTAAGCATCGCACGTTGCTGATCCGGCCTAGTTTTTGCTTTGTTTTGACTCTTTTGGACCGGGCCATGTTTCTACTCTTTTCTAAATTTATTTAAAGGACCCATGCGCTCTAGGTTTTGTATCTCTGGCTGGAGCAACACAACAACACACTCTTTTACTCCCTGAAGGCGGATCTGGAAGCGGAAGCTTCCTCTTCTACTCTTAGGGTTTTACTATCTCATGCTTTTACATTATACATATAGTTTCTCCATGTCTATGGGGAACTAAACTCTATTTATTGTTGGGGAATAATGTAACCTTGTGAACTCTCATGTATTTGAATTGATTATTAATCATATATGCTTTATTCATTAATTGTTAGGGAATTCATCTGTTTTAATGCTTGCTCTATTTAACTCATTTAGTTGCATGATTTATTAATTGCATGAGTGCTGGGAGGTTCCTTACAATTCAGGTTCTTGTTGTATTCTCCCAAGGGTAATATTTCTCGGGGATGAGGGTATGAGTACTTGGTCATCTTAAACTATTGATCTTCAGACTTAATTTTCTAGGAACACTAGGAATTGCACGAACTAGGAATTAAGGCAGACTTATTGCGCCAAGGGATTGGGTTCTAGGTATGTTAGTGAGTGACGTTAATATTAATGCATAAAGAGGAATTCTTATATACATGAGAGGGAACTTGGTGAAATCTAACCCCAACAACATATTCATCTCATATTAAACAACATCCTTTCATCTTTGTGTTACTCTACTATTGATCAATTTGCATTCATATTTAATTTTTTATGTCTTTGCATTTTAAACCAATGATCTCGTTTATTTTAAGTCTTAATTAATTAATTTATCACACGATTGTTTAGTGCCGAGATTCCTCTAGGATACGATACTTGGTCTTACCATTTTATATTACTTGTGGGATTTGGTACACTTGCCAATCCGTCAACAAGTTTTTGGTCTCAGACATGCACCTCGGGCCTGGAACAACCACATCAATGCTTTGCTCATCAAACTTGGATTTCAAAAATGCACTGTACAATTTGGAATCTATATGAAAGCTATTGGACAACAAGGTATTCTGTTGGTTTGCCTGTATGTAGATGACCTTCTTGTAACAGGAAATTCAGTGGAGGAAATTAAAGCTTTTAAAAGAAAAATGAAAGAAGAGAATGAGATGACAAACCTTGGCAATCTGAGCTATTTTTTGGGGCTGGAGTTCTTGCAGAAAAAAGATGGAATATTTCTTCATCGAAGAAGATATATATATCTAAAGTCTTAAAAAGATTCAACATGGAAACGTGCAACAATGCTACAATACCTATTATGGATAATCTAAAGTTGAGTAACGAAACTGATGAAAGGAAGGTAAATGCAACCCTGTATAAGCAAAATGTAGGATCTCTCAGGTACATCTGCAATATCAGACTTAACATAAGCTATGGAGTTTCGCTGGTTAGTAGGTTTATGAATGATCCAAGGCAGTCACACTTTGCAGCTGCCAAGCACATTTTGCGCTACCTAAAAGGGACAACAGGCTTCAGTATTTTCTCTCCTAAGAAGTTTGGCAGAGTAGATTGAATACTGGAGGCATGGTGTGATTCAGACAGGAAGAGCAAATATGGTTACTTGTTCAAATATACGTTGTTGGGGACTCAGGGTTTAAACTATTCTATTTGTGTGATTCTTAATTAATTTTGGCTTTATTCTATTTTACTTTACTTTATTTTATTTTGTTTTATTTTAGTTTGTTATCTTTTATTTTATTTTTATTTTGTGCTAACAATATTTTCTAGGGTTTTGTTTGGTTTATGCAGGATACAGTAAGAACAAGGAGCAACAAAAGCTTTGAACCTCTTCTGGAAGGACTTGAGACTAGTAGGAGGCCACGGAGAAAGAGACTTGCTAGAGTACCTTCTCTAGAAAGAATTTCACAGGTCCTACAATCTGATCAGGAAAGCATGGACAACAATGAGGGTAGACGTACTTTGGCAGATTATGTAACTGTTGTTGGCCCGTACCATTTTAACAGCATTGCAAAGCCAATGGTCAACGCCACAAGCATGGCGATGAAGCCTACGTTGATCCATCTAGTAAAAAGAAACTAGTTCAATGGACTGTCCATATGAGCATCTGGCCACTTTTAATGAGATATGTAACATTGTGAAGTTGAATAGAGTGCCAGATGATGTTATAACTATTTTCCTGAAAACAGATTTACTAGGTGGGAAGATGTGGTAGCGAAATTTTTGAATAAATACTTCCCACAGTCAAAGATCAACAAAGGGAAGCAGGAAATCTCTTCTTTCAACAAGGGCATGGACGAATCATTAGGGAAATGATGGGATAGATACAAAAGCTTGCTGAGAAAGACACCTACTCATGGTTTTGATGAAGCAACAATAGTCATTCTTTTCCTTGGAGGTCTGTGTTCACAAACCAAATTGATGCTGGAGGCCTCAACTGGAGGCAATATCAAATGCAAGACTCCAGAGGAAGCCTATGAGTTAATTGATAACATGGCTACCAATGATAATGAGATGCACAATGAAAGAAAAACTTCCTCACAACCTAAGGGAGTTTTACAGCTACAATCTTATGATGCCTTGCTTGCTCAAAATAAAATTATCACTCAACAATTTTAGATTTTGACAAAAAAACTTTCTCAACCGTCAAAGGAGTGCTAGAATGTTTCACAGGTTCAATAGCAACTCTGTGAGCTATGTGGTGGTGATCATATTAATGGTTAATGTGTAGTGCCGGAGAATCTCAATGAGAATGTGAATTAAATGGGCAACCAGTTCCGTCCCAACAACTACAATCAAGGGTGGAAATCCCATCCAAGCCAATTTGGGCAAACTGATGGACAATTCAATAGACCACCACAACAGCAACAACAACAGTGGCAACAACAACCCTGTCTATCTGACAGAACTACAATGCTTGAGGAGACCCTCAAACAATTCATGCAGGCATCTCTTTCCACTCAGAAAAGCACTGAAGCTGCTATAAGAAACTTGGAGTTGTAGGTTGGTCAAATAACGAAAAAGTTGGAAGAAATGCCTATCAAAAGTTTTGGGGCTAATACTGAAGCTAACCCCAAAGAAGAATGTAAGGCCATTGTGAGTATGAAAGATGAGAGAGAGAGAAAAAAAAAAAGTTTGAGTGAAGAAGAAAAAGAAGAGAGTGAAAAAAAAGAAAAAGAGGAGAAAAAAATTGAGAGAAAAGAAAAAGAGGAGATTGAGAGGGAGAAAAAAAGAAGGGGTTGAGAGAAAAAAAGAAAAAATAGAGAAAAATCTCAATCACCCTGAAGAACGCTCCAGAAAAGAAAAAGAAAAACAATTAGGGTGCATTGAAGAAATTTCCAGAAAATTAGGAATAGAAATTCCTGTGACTAAAGCACTACAGCAGATTCCTGAATATGCTAATTTTTTTAAGGAACTCCTCAAAAGAAAGAAATATTTAAAGGAGGAAATAATTGAGGTACAGGAAGAATGCAGTGTGATTTTACAAAAGGCACTCCCTTCTAAGGTTGAAGATCCAGGATGTTTCACTATTCCTTGTACTATTGGGAAACATAAAATAGGGCAAGCCCTAATTGATTTAGGGTCCAGTATTAATTTAATGCCCTTATCTATTCTTGAAAAGATTGAAGGTTTTGAAGTCAAACCTGCAAAGATGGCTCTGTTTATGGCTGATGGATCCACCAAAAAGCCCTATGGTGCAGTCGAAGATGTAATGATTCAAATTGACAATCTCAGATTCCTCGTAGATTTTTTTATAATGGAGATGAGGGAAGATTTGGAGATCCCTACTATTCTTGGGAGGCCGTTCATGAAAACGGCCAAGGTAATCATTAATGTGGATGATGGAACTATAACACTTAAAGACCAAGAAGAGGAGGTGATTTTCAATGTCTTCAATGTTGAGCAGCTATTCCAGGTGAAAAAGACTAGTCTCAGGACTTCAAGGGGAGGTACACCAGAAACCATTACTAAAGCTGCCAAGCCAGGTAAGGAAGGTAAAAATTGTGTTTTGGCACAGGTACAACAGGAAGAAAAAGACAACAAAGGAGTAAGTGTTCATCAAGATTCTCTGAAGAAACATGAAGAACTGAAACCAAGACTACCAGTGAGGTTTAACAAAAAGTTTTGGGTTGTTAAAGAACTCAGAGGTGATGGATTGATTGAGATTGAATCACCAATTTCAAGGAGAACAAAAAAGTTGAACAAGAAGTTGCTGAAGATCAATTGGTGTGAAAAAGGAAAAGATAACACCAAAATCAAAGATGTGACATGAGCTTATTGGGTCAAGCTAGTGACATTAAAGAAGCGCTTGCTGGAAGGCAACCTAGTGTTTTACAAACTTTTAATTGTTTATGTTTTTTAGTTTGTTATTTTTTTATTTTTTATTTTCAATTGTTTTCTATTTATTTTGTGTTTGCTCTAGGTCAAGCTAGTGACGTTAAAGAAGTGCTTACTTGGAGGCAACCCAGTGTTCCTACAAACTTTTATTTGGTTTCTTTTATTTTTTTTATTTGGGTGTGACTCTAGTTTGCCTACTCTGTAAGAGCTGAATGTTTGAGGAGTGAGAAGAGATTAATTGATTTATCTGAGAGTATTGCGAGGGCTAAGGAAAAGAAACTGCAAAATTTTAGGCTGAATTAGTAAACAGTATCGCCCGCTGCCCGGGCGGCCCACTTAGCCCGCCCGGGCGGCGGCACTGCAGAGGGGCTCTTTAAGCCCGAAGCTTGGGCGAACTCAGCCCATTTTCACTCTTTTTAACTCCAAGGGTCTCACCCAAGCCCCCATTCTCTGATTTCCCTCAACCTAGCTCCTCAAAACTCTTCTCCCAAGTGCTCTCTCCACTTTCTACCTTTCAATTTCATCAAATCCCTAAGATTTCACCATTTTTGCACCATCCAAGGATCCAAGTTTGGAGTTTTTAAGGGTAGCAGCTGAAGAGCACATTTGTCCTTCCATTATTTGAGCATCTTCTCTGATCTTTGTATCCACATCAAGAGGGCATCTTTGATACCACTGGCCAAATATTTGATGACCTTCTCCCAGGCCAACATCCACCCTTGCTCCCATATGTCTGATATCACCACTTAGAGGGCTATCCTTTTATATTGTATTTTGAGTGGAAGGGAGGTTAACTTAAGGGCAGTTATTGCTGAGGAAATCAAGAGTTGTGCACGTGCTGTGAGCAGCAGAACCCCTTTAGGACACCCCTCTCTGATCACACATCTGTGTGAGATTATGGGTGTTGATTTGTCAGTGCCACCATTTGAGCAGCCAAGGAAGGAGCTGGATGAGGCCTATTTCACTTACTATTGCTCTACAGAGGGGCAGGCCACAGCTAGGCCACCACAACAAGTTCCCATGATGCACAGGAAGGCACCACCACCAACACAAGGGCCTGCCCATGAAGCCACCCCGTTTCAGTGCGGGACACGTATATGTCCCTGATGGAGGCCCAAATGATGGCTCTCTATAGAGGAGAGCAGGAGCTGCTGAGGACGCTCACGTCCGCCTTTCCTGATAGGGAGTTTATTTCACAAGAGGAGTTTGCAGCCAGGGAGCCATATCCAGAGGATCCAGCACATGCAACAGGTGGAGATGGAGCTGATGAGGAGGAGGTCTCTAATGATTAGAGAGTGATTGTATTTGGGGTCTACTGATGGATGCTTCTTTGTTCAAACAGGATTTCTCTTTATTTTCCTTGCTTTTATTTTATTTTATGTTTTTATTTTTGTTATTGTTGAACTCTTTTTAATATTCTTGTTTTTATTGTTTTTCTGGAATAATGTACTTTGCTTTATCTTATTGCAATGGTTTAGTTCTTTTGATGTTGTGTTTTGATGAGTGTTACTTTTTTATGCTTATTGTTTGGATTGATGTTGAGATGATGCATGATGTGAAAATACACAGGTGGTTGCTTCTAACATGTGAAACAGATGCTTGAGGTAAAACTTGATTGAGATACTGAGAAAGATGTTTTTCTGAATTATGGAACTTGAGAGTCTACCTGTGTGAATTTTGGGCTTCAGAGTTGTTGTGAATAATTGCTATTACTATGGAAGCATAAATGATTTTGCCTAAATTTTCTGTGATTGAACTACTTGCTTGCAGGTTTCATATGATCAAGGCCATCTTTTGTTTTCCCTTATTTTTTTAGCCTACTCATGAATTTTTCCAAATAAAAAGAGAACAGTTTGTTCCATCCTTTGAACCTTTAGCCTTAAGCATGTTTGAAAACCCTCTTTTAAATTCTTTACCTTGAGTTGAGTTGAGAATATTTGTGAGGTATTGAAAAAGGTTCAAGTTTGGGGTTGTTGGTAAGCCCGCCCCGGTAGAAAACCCCCGAATCCTGGGCGAAATTAGAGGCTCAAGCCTTCCGAAAATCGACGTCCACCGCCCGGGCGACCAAATTGGCCGCCCGAGCGTCACGCGTTGCTGATCCAGCCCAGTTTTTGCTCATTTTTGACTCTTTTGGACCGAGCCCTATTTCTACACTTTTCCAACTTTATTTAAAGGACCCAGGCGCTCTAGGTTTTGTATCTCTGGCTGGAGCAACACAACAACACACTCTTTTACTCTCTAAAGGCAGATCTGGAAGCGGAAGCTTCCTCTTCTACTCTTAGGGTTTTACTATCTCATGCTTTTCAATTGTACATCTAGTTTCTCCATGTCTATGGGGAACTAAACTCTATTTGTTGTTGGAGAATGATGAAACCTTTTGAACTCTCATGTATTTGAATTGATTATTAATCATATATGCTTTATTCATTAATTGTTAGGAAATTCATCTGTTTTAATGCTTGCTCTATTTGACTCATGTAGTTGCATGATTTATGAATTGAATGAGTGTCGAGAGGTTCTTACAATTCAGGTTCTTGTTGAATTCTCCTAAGGGTAATATTTCTCAGGGATGAGGGTATGAGTACTTGGTCGTCTTAAGCTCTTGATCTTTAGACTTAATTTTCTAGAAACACTAGGAATTGCACGAACTAGGAATTAAGGCAGGCTTATTGCGCCAAGGGTTTGGGTTCTTATATACATGAGAGGGAACTTGGTGAAATCTAACCCCAACAACATTCTCATCTCATATTAAACAACATCATTTCATCTTTGTGTTACTCTACTATTGATCAATTTGCATTGATATTTAGTTTTCTGTCTTTGCATTTTAAGCCAATGATCTCGTTTATTTTAAGTCTTAATTAATTAATTTATCACACGAATGTTTAGTAGCGAGAGTCCTCTGGGATACGATACTTGGTCTTACCATTTTATATTACTGCTGCGATTTGGTACACTTGCCAATCCATCAACAGTTATCAAAGGCACTCCCAACACCAATTCTTTGTTATTCAACTCACTCAGGCTCTTAAAATTCAGGTGACCAAATCTGTAGTGCCACATCCATCTTTCTTCTTCGTCATTCACAGTGGATAAGGATTGTATAGCTTGAACATTCAAGTTCACCTTGAATGTTCTATTTCTGGCAAGTGGCGCTTTGATCACTGTACGATGTCTCCTGTCAAACACCTCTATGTGTTTCCAGGAGTTGTCCCAAGCTCTTCATAATCAGAACATACAACACATCATCCATGTAGGCAATCTTGTCTTTCTTACATCTGATCAAAACTCTTCCAATCCCTTCAGTCATAATCGTGCTATTGTCTGCAAACCTCATCTAGCTTTTAATGCTTGAGTCAAGATTCATCAGCCATTCTCTTCTCCTTATCATGTGATTCGAACAATCCTAGTCCAAATACCAGCTGAATGAGTCACCCGCCGCCGCATGGCTTATTTCATTTGATAGCAACACATGTGCAGGTTCTTTATCATCTATTGCATGTCTTCTTTTGTCTGAGAGCAACACGTACTCTATCACCGTTGTCTACCACATAACTTGTGTCTTGCTTACACCTGTTCTGCGTCGATCTCCAACATAATTATTCTTTAGCTCGCTCCACGATGCTCATTAACACCACATGATCAGACTCTGAATCGTCTGTTTCTTGTGCAAGATTCGCTGCTTCACCACTCTTGTTCCTCTTGACATCTTCATTATGCCAGCATTCCGTAGAATAGTGACCATATTTATTGCACGTGAAACATTGAATGTTTCTTTTATCATAGCCTTTTCTGCCTCTACCTTTGGGCTATCTACCGCCTCTTCTGTTTGCATCTCTCTGTACACTACCATTCTCTTCTTCGAATTTTTCAGAGGCATCTGTATTTCTGCCTCTACCTCATCCACTTTTTGAACGCCCTCTGCCTCTTCCAACTCCACGGCCTCTTACCTTTTGATCAAATCTGGCTTGCAAGACTTGATTTGTGCAAGACTTGATTTGTGCTTTTGTCACAAGCCCTCATTGCATTCACCACAATTTGAATTCTCCTAATATACTCCCCAATCGATTCTTGCTCCTCCATGCACAAGAGTTCATACTTTCCTTTATAAAGATTGCAATCTTATCTTCTTCACTTTTCCATAATTTTCATAACCTTCTTGTAAAATATCCCATACTTCCTTTGTCATGGCAGCCTTCGAAACTTTCTGGAAAATTACCGCAAATATGCACTGATGCAGTAGCATCCTGGCTTTGCAGTCCAGCCGTCTATTCTCTTTATATTCTTTCTTCATCTCTTTTGTATCGTTCTTCAAAGGTTCTCTGAAACCTTTCTTCACAATTTCATCCACTTCTTGGAAGCCAAGAATTGCTTCCATCTTGACACACCAGTCGTCACAGAGCCTTTTCCATCAAATACTCGTAGATTGTTGTGGATCATTCCAGCCATTGCTTCTACGAGACTCTTCCTTGATGAATTTCTTGAACTTCACCACTATTACACAGGCTATGCAACCGAGCTCTTGATACCACTGTTAAGCTATTATGCAGAGGTAAGGAATTAAGTAGGAAATAGAGTGGAGAGGTAAAGTGCTTGAGAAAGTGAGACAATTTTCTCATTACCTAAAAGAATGAATACAACAGTGTATATAAACTGAAAAAGTATAGGGAACTAACTGTCAAAGACAGTTATCACAGTTGTAAAATTTAGATTAATATCAATAGAGAAAAACTCCCTCTCTGTTGGCTTACCTTTCTCTCACTGTCTCCCTTTCTTCTTCCTCCTTCACACCAACACCAACTCTTCCTCTCCTAACACTTCACACTTTCACCTTCCTCTTCATTTTTGTCTTTGGCACCCAAATTATTAGGATTTCTGTTTCATTCTCAGTCTATTTCCACTCCATGGCCGCAACCACTGAGAGCCTTACAAACGTGCTACCTTTACTGCCATTGGAAAACGAAGATGACATCAGAGACAAATTGGCGAAATTTTAAAATGAATAGTTGTCATCGCAACATGAGACAACACGAAGACGCCTCCAACAAAGAACTCGGCGAGAGGGGTTTCCGCTTTTAGCAAGACTTATTGGATTAGAGGCGACTCCGACATTGTCGGATTCGGTTGTGGAGAAAAGGAACACCTATGGAAATAAAAATGTCATTTCATCATACCCGATAGGGTGCACGAACAACAAATGGTGAGTACAAGAAGCACATGCCCTTCGTTAATGTGAACTTGTTTAGTATCTGACTCAAGGGTGTTGCTCCCTACACCACCACGCACTAATCCCTGTACCTCTCCATTCCTGTTTTGCCCTTCATAAAATTTTAATGTTTAGGGTTATTATTTTTCAACTTCAATCCACCCCATTAATTACCTATTAATGGTCCCCTATGAATGCATGCAGTGCAGTCAAGCTCTTCTTCTTCTTTAACTTTCGACTTCTTCCTCTAACTGTTTCATTGTGCATCGTGTGAGAGTGTGGTGGTGTTTCATTGTGTTGTGAGTGTGGTGGTGGTGTGAGTGTGTTTCATGGTGTGCTTAGTGGGAGGTTGCAAAGGTTGGCGGTGGTGCAAAGAATTGATCTAGAGCGGTGTAGGTCAGTCTTGGTGGTGGTGCTTGAAGGTGGAATGGTGAAGATGCAGTGCAGCGTCTCAGGTGCATAAAAGAAAAGAAGATGAACCCTTAAACGGATGTGAGCATCCGTCAGCGGATGTCAACATCCGTTGAAGGTAAAACGGATGTGGACATGATTGATTCTCAACCAAATGTGAAAGAGGAGAATGAGAGAAGTTCCTGAGGAAAAGACACAAGCTTCTCTCTTCTGCGCTCTGGACCAGGTTCTGGGAATTGAAGGTTGGTTCGAAAGGGGTTGTGTTAATCTACACCAAGATGCTTAATTTGTGCTGAAAAACCCATTCATACGCAAGTCTCAATTTCCGAGATGAACCAGTTAGTTGAAAGCTCAACAGGGTCTCTAGAGTTCAAGCTCTGCTGATTGACCCTGTTTCTTGCTACTGTAAAGTAGATTCAGGCTTGAAAATAGTTGCTGGAGTTTTCAAATTAATTAAAAAATTCTAAATGATAAAAGTAAAAAAGTTTTAACTTAAGGATAAAATTGAAATTAAAAAAAATTGGAGAAGTATAAGAAGTAGGGTGTGGTGGTGGAGGGAGCAACTCCCCCTACTCAATATACTTTGTAGTTGGACTGAAAGTCAGTTTCACCTGTTTCGGACTCATGAGTGTTTCTTCTTGCACTCCTTTTTTTTTCATCATAAAATCCCATAAATCTGTAATCTTCAAAATTTTGTCATAAAATTATAATAAAAACCTCTACTCTTCTTACTTTAATATATTTTTGGATTAGGCGTTCTAGAAGGTATTTCCAAATACAGAAATTGTCGTCCGAAATACTCAATCTGATTAAAAGAATATATTTTAAATTGAGTGTTCTATAAGTTAGTTTTGAATATGTAAATTCCTTCAGCGACATCAAATCTGAAAAGTATTTTTATATTATAGATGATTTTTTTTTCTGAAACATCAAATTCAAAATATAAAAGTATTTTTGAGAACAAGGTTTTGGAAAATATTTTCAGATTTAAAAATACCTTCTAGAATGTTCGATTCAGATTTTGTTTTAACACTTTCCAGATTGGGTGTTCATTTCTGGATCTAAACATGCCTTCTGGATAGGCAAATCGGACACACGATGTTATGAATGAAGTGTTGAGTCCTACATCCTATGTGTTAAGAGACTATCTGGATCACCTTGAAAGGTCTTGACCTGAAAATCTAATCTCATTGCACATTGTTCAGACACACATATTCCACGTGGATCTCCGTTACCTCTTCCATTTAGAGCCATCACATCCACACTAAATTCACATGACGAATCCAATGTTTGATTTGAAGTATGCCTATATCATATATGCCAGGTTAATAATAATAAAATTGTGCTTATTATTATTTATTTCATTATTATATTTATTAAATTCATACGATAATATCTTTGATTAAAATTAAAGACTCTTGTTATATTATAATAGAGATTATAATAATGAAACATAGGGAAGGAGATGTTTTTACTGTTGACTCAAAAATTGAACTAGTATTTTTTAAGTTAAGGGGTGTAGGAAGAAAAACTGGAGGTGAAGGAAGAAATGCCCCATCAATCTTTGCCCGAATTCTTCTGTCTTTCATTTTTCATATTTGTCAAACTTGTGCAACTCTTTTATCGTGGTATTCCACGAGCATACAATTTTTTAGTACTTCCCTTACTACTCATGCATACGATTAATGTTGTGTTTTCTAACTCCATCCCATAGCTAGGATTCTTTCCAACGTTTTGTTCTTCATAAGCCTTTTACTTTGTTAGATTGACATGGATTTTGCTATTCTCAATCTAAATTTTGTCTACTGATTTTTAAATTTCAATGCATTTCCTACTCCAACGATTCTCACAAATTCAAATATTTGTTCTAAGTACATGCCTGATCAATTTCTTTGAGATGAAAACATCCTATACTTTTTCATTTGAAAGATATTTCACATATTCTCCATTGACAATAATCACGAATAATAATTTCCTCAGAAAAACATATCCACTATTCTTAAAAATTTATTCGTTATACAAGTCTTCCAAAATAAATAAGAACTTCCCGATAAATTTGAAGATAACAAAACTAATAAGTAAAACTCTTTTTAAAAAAGTAATAATACTCATAATATTATAAAGGAATATATAAGATAGATAAAGAGAGTGAGAGAGAAGAAAAAAAGATTATGAAAAGTATGTTTTTAGAGGTGAGCACAATTTATTTATAGATGTTGGAAGTGGGTCAAAAAACCATGTCCAACAAAGGAAAAATGCAATAGATCCAAGTTGTCCACCAAGGTTCGTTAATGAATCTCGTGACTTGCAAAGGTGAACATTGTGAGTTGTGGAAATTGGATGCAATGCGGATGAACGTTGTAAAGAAAGGGATGAGCATGGCTTCCTATCCTAATGGCTCAATCTCACTATAATGAAAACCAAGGTCTATGACAACCACTCAAAGCTTAAATAGAAAGGAACGACCCTTCTAGGGTTCCTTATTAAAGGAAGGAAACTGAGTTATCTTTTGTGATACTCTGTATTCTAACAATCCCTTGCATATCGCAAAAGATAGAAAGAAAGATTGAAAGAAAATAATTATCCTCGGTTTCAAAAGATGTAATGTATCAGAACTGGTATAACAAGCTATATGAACCAGTCCTAGATTGAAAAACTTAACACAAAATGTAGTTGGTATACCAGGCTATATGACCCAATGACACTTGACATGTGTTAGAGGTTTATCAATCACAATACACTCCCATAATCTTTGTTGTTATCATTGTGTTCCACTTAATAGGTCATGTGTGTGCTCGATATTCATGAGTGTTTTAGAAATCATACCAATATCTCATCAAGTGGTTCCACTTGACACTCATACAGGAGATTACATCAAATGTATATTGTAGATCATACACCGCCTATAAAGGATATGAAAATCATTAAAGATTTTATTTAAACTAAAATTCTTATACCATATACAATTTTAATTACAAAAATTAACCTTTTCACACACACACACACACCATAGGAATGGACATAATTAATTAAAATCAATTTAGTGCTATTAAAACTAACAAGTGACTTATTTTTACCTATATGAACCTTATTCATGCGGTCTCCAATCACAAAGGTTGGGTTCCCATCACATGTTTGTTTGCAAGTGGATTCCCATCGATGTTTCTTCCCAGGGGTTTGGTCGAAAGATATGATAGATTCCATTCTGACTTCGCATAATCAATGAAAATAGTTTCACTATTTAGCAGCTACTTCACTAAATTGTGTCTCAAATTTATATATTTGTTTTTTCCATTATAATTAAATTTTTTTAACTATACTTATTGTCGATTGACAATCATAATGTATTGACACCAATTGGTTGATTTCATTCTTAGTGGAATGTTCGCTCAGAAGTTTTTTCAAACACTCAGCCTCACTATCAGCCATCTCAAGAGCAAAAAATTTATATTCCATTATTGATCTTACAATAATTATTTGTTTGGCTGGTCTCCAAGTATGAATACATAACCATTAGTAAATTTTGTCTCATCTGAATCAGAGATCCAATTAGTATCACTGTACACTTCTAGTACAATAGAAAATCTACTATATTCAATGTCATAATCTACTAAACATCTTAAGTCTCTCATAAGCTTTATAAGTGCATCCCAGTATTCTTAAGTATCTCAAAATTCAATCCAAGAAACAATTTAGTTTTAGCGATAATCTCATTGGATGTACCAAAAATTAACATGTCATTCACATACATACATATAATGACATAATCACCAATATTAGATTTAGAATACACATATTTATCAATATCATTACGTAAAAAATCATCACATAACAATACATTATCAAGTTTTTCAAGCCATTATTTTGGTGTTTGTTTCAACCATACAAAGATTTTAAAAGTTTGCATACTTTATTCTCTTGACCAAGTATAACACACCTTTTAAAAGTTTGCATACTTTATTCCGTTCAAAAAGACAGTTTTAATATCCATTTGGTGTATCACTAGTTTATGGATAGCTGCTAAGACTAAAAACACTCGAATAAATGAAATCATAATCATAGGGATAAAGGTATCAAAATAATCTATGTTGGTGTCAAAAACTTACCTAATTTCGTCCAAATGACTAAATAATATTTATATTTTGTCTTATTTTATTTTATTTTTCTATTTTATTATATTTCATTATCTTATATTCTTTTTATTTTTATTTTGTGTTATTTTATTATTTTATTTTTATTTTATTATATTTCATTATGTTATATTATTTTATTTCATTTTTATTTTACTTTTATGTTATTTTATTTTATTATTTTGATTTTACTCTTTTTTATTTTAGTTTATCATTTCATTTCATATTTTTCAGAAGAAAATGAGAACAAAAAAAAACAAAAACAAAAACATGGTCAGTTATGGATTGGACGCAATTGTCAACTTAACATCCATTTTAGGGTGTTGCTCCCTCCACCACCACACCTTTCTTCCTCCACCTCCCATTTACTATTTTGCCCCTAAGTAAAATTTTATTTTTAGGGTTATTATTTTTTAATTTTACCCATTCACAACCTATTCGACTAATAACCTATTCTAGTCCCCCGTACATGAGTAAAATATTTTTCTTTCATTTTAACATTATATTTCTTCCTCTCTTTCTTTCGTCGCTGTGAGATACTACAAGTTGCAAAGGTTGGTGGTGGTGGAAAGAATTATCAAGCAGTCTCCCTCTCGTGGTGCAGTGTCGCTCTCATGGTGCAGTGTCGCTCTCGTGGTGCAGTGTGTGGAGTGGTGCAGTGCGTGTGTTGCTTCCTCCAGGTGCGTATTCGAATAAACCTTCAAATAAAACCCTAAAATAAAAAACGTAACCTTTAAACGGAGGTGACATCCTTCGACGGATGTCAACATCCTTCGACGGATGTCAACATCCTTCGACGGATGTCAACATCCTTCGACGGATGTCAACATCCTTCGACGGATGTCAACATCCTTCGACGGATGTCAACATCCTTCGACGGATGTCAACATCCTTCGATGAATGTCAACATCCGTTTAAGGTAAAACGGATGTCGACATCCGTTTTTCCTTAAACGGATTTTGACATCCGTTGAAGGATGTCACCTCCTTTAAAGGTTACGTTTTTTATTTTAGGGTTTGTTTTATTAGTTTATTCTTTATTTTGGAAATATTTTAATAATTTAATTTAAATGTTTTGATTTATTATTTTTGAATATATTTTTAATGTATTTTAATAATGTAAGGAAAATGAAGAAAAAAGAAACGGAGGAGGAGAAGTGAAACGGAGAAGACAAATGGGGTTGCAAAATAAAACGGAAGACAAATTGTTAAACGGAAATGAGAGATGGAAAGATTTGGTGCAAGGAGTACAGTAGGAGAACTAGGTTTGAAATAAATTAAAATATAAAAGTAAAAAATTTTAATCTGAGGATATAATTGGAATTAAAAAAAATTGGGGAGTGGAGGGAGAAGGGTGTGGTGGTGGAGGGAGCAACACCCTCCATTTTAACGTCCACTTTCTTTCCTTTCCAACACTACCAACCATTTTTGGATTCAAATCTTTATCTATCAACCATCATTTTGGATATAAATTTTTTGCTCAGCCATGTACAAGTTTACACTACCTTTAGCTGGATTATCACAAGTGGAAATGCCTCTGAAAATAAGGAACAGGATGTAGGGTGGCTGGATTGCAGAGAGTAATGGATCCTGCCCTTTTACTCCGGCCTCCTCACGTAGGGTTCAAAAGACTGTGAAGAACTTAGGCCTAGACCAAAAAGTTTTTTTCTTATTTACGCACCACTGTTTCTCACGCATGCACTCCATTTCTTTTGGATTCTGTCTCCCTCTTTTATTTCTTCGTGGACCTGTTATTTTCACTCACGCACCCCATTCCTTTTGGGTTCTACCATTTTTTTTTCTTACCTCTGGTTTTCGAGTGTTGCTCTTTCCACCACCACCAAATGCTTCCTACACCACTTCATATTCAATTTACCTTTATTATAAATCGAAGGTCAACATTCATTTTACCTTCAACGGATATTGATATCGTAAACGGATGTTAACATATGTTTATATATTTTAACTTTTTTTATATTTTAGTTTATTGTTTTTATTTTAGATTTTATTTTAATAATATTTTTTATTTACATAATATATTATAAAAAAAAAATTAAATACTTTATAAATTAATAATATAAAAAAAAATTAAATAATATTTATATATTAATTTAAAATACAATAAACTAATAAACTAAAAGCTAAAAAAAAAAAACCTTAACGGATGTGATCGGACGTGGCACATCTATTTAAGTAATTATATAAAAATATTTAAATAATTAATTAAATAATAATTCATAAATTAAAATAGTAATAATTATTTTATTAAATAAAGTATTATATAAAAAATATTTAAATAATTAATTAAATAATAATACATAAATTAAATTAATAATTATTATTTTATTAAATAAAATTAATTTATATATAATTATTTAATTAAATAATTATTATTAATTTAATTATATTATAAAATTTTTTAATTAATTATAATCAACGGATGTGACCAAATTCGTTAAGTTTTTTTTTTAAATTTTTAGTTTATTTAAATATTATATTTTAATTAATTTATAGATTATTATAATATATTAGGTTAATTAATTTATTTTATTTTATTTAATTAAATAATTATTATTAATATAATAAATCAATAAACTAAAAACTAAAAAAAATAAAGCTTAAACGGATGTGGCATATCCGTTGAAGAATTTTTTTCAATTGATGTCGATATCTGTTTGAAGAAAAGAAGTGGGGCGTAGGATTTTTTAAATATAAATATTAGTTTTGAAATTTAAAAAAAATGTAGTGGTGCTTGGAGGAATCTCGGGTGGTATAGGAAGTAACCCTCCTGGTTTTCACTCTATTTTTTGGGTTTGTTTAGGCCTAAACAAGTATTTTCTTCGTGCACCCCAAATTCTTTTTTATATACACCTTCATTGGTTTTTTTTTTGTCTTGGGCCTCTTTTATTTTTAGTTCATGATCCTTCATATTTGCTAAACCTCTTTCTTGTTTCATTTTAAACACTTTTCTAATTTTTAAAAAAATATAATATAAAAAAGATGTAGAGAAAAATTACAAAAATAAAAAAATACAAAATGATTTTTTCTTGTATTTTGAAAGATTGAGTACTTGTGTGATCTAATCTATCATTCTAGTGCTCAATACCTTTTTTTTTTCTTCTCTCTCGATTAATAAAATAAAGTTGTTAAGAATATAAATAGTTGTGTGATCGTTCGCATCGTCCTAGTACATAATATCTTCATTTTCCTAATATTTGAAATATGTTTGAAAAAGTTGAGTACTCGTGTGACCGCTTGCGTCGGCCTAATACTTATTACCTTCATTTTTCTCAACTATGTCAAAAATACCAAAAAAATATAAAATCTTCAAAGAAAAACTAAAAAATCCACTTTTTGAAACAAACAATCTTTATCCCTACGCGTAATCGATTGCCAGACCTAGAATCCACTTTTCGTAGACCATGTCTTGCTTTATGATTTTTTTTTCATAGTTTTCTAAAATAAATTATGGTGCCAACTCCAAAATCTCTATTTCAAACTTGACTTTTTTGGTTCATCGTCCCGTTGCGATTCCGATTACGACAATTGGATTTTTGAATAAAGCCTTTTACTATTAATATTGCCTTATACTTCTCTATATATTCATTAGAGTGATACTTTTTTTTTAAAGATCCACTTATAGCTAATGAATTTTGTTCCTATAAGCAAATCTACTAAAACTCAAGTATTATTTTTCTGAATTGATTCAATTTCTGTTTTAATAGTCTTATCTCAGTGCGTTATGAGCACTAATAACTTCCACAAAGTTAGTTGTATCGTTATTTAAAAAAAAAAGGCAAAAGTTTTTTTTACAATGAGTTCAAAAGGTGTTGTTCAGGACGTAAAGGGTCACTTATGAACAAAATGCCTTATTTAAAAATTTTCACCAACAAGTTTCACGCCTTTTAGGTTATTTTCACGTGTTATTTTTTTGTTTAAATTAAAGGGTTACTTTGTTTAAAAGTTATGTACAGAGTTGATTATTTCCATGCAATTACTGTGAATTGATTTAGGTAATATTTGACTTTTGTTTTACTCTTCCTTTGAAGAAAAATGAGGAAAATATATTTTTTCTAAACGAAAAAGTCTTTCAAATAAAAACATTTTCTAAATGAACAAAAGCCATAGTTAAAAAATAGAATTTTACAAAATAGCTAGGCAATTGAGTTAATTTCAATGGACTAAATCAAGGACAGAAAAATTATTCTATCGATTTTTTTACACAAAGTAAACTTGGGGAAGTTATGTTCTTCCTTAATTCTTCGTTAACACCTACAATAAATAAATATTTTTTTTTCCATAGAAATTGTCTTTCACTAGGCCAATTCCACCCTTTCCCAAGGCAGCCACTATTACTACTTAGATGTATATTTATAAATTCTTAATTAATGTAATTGTTTTGACTTTTGACTGAGTCCGATGAATATCATTTGGTTGATGGTGATTTGATCAGGGTTGATATCATTATTCTATTATTTACTCCACAACTATAATTAAAAGTGAAACCAATGCAAATCCCAATTAATTAGTTGTTTCTTGCTCTTGCATAATGGTGGAGACAACTTTTTTTTTTAACAAATAAGTTTTATTTAAAGATGTAAAAAGAAATCATTCCATCTGTTTTATATAGAGATATTCAAATACTCTTAAGAATATTTAATGCAAGATGTAATTCAGAATTTGGGTTGAATTTATGTACTCTTTTATTATATAAGTAATAGGCAGAAACACACTTTATTGATTTAAAAACACAAAAAGAAAATAAAGTAAATAGTAAGGTGGGAAGACCCTATCTATTCTTAAAAAGACCATACACAGATCTAGTTGACTAAGGCCACAAAATAGATTTTGTTCACTATGAAAACATAGTTAGCAAACATCACCGGAAAACAAATAAAACTTAAGAAAAAAACATGTATTCAGTCAATCTAAAATCACACTTAATTCCAAATTAATAATAATAATAGCAAGGTGTTCAGATCCATCAAGTAAAAATATTATCGAAATTTAAAAAAAAATATATAAGACTTTTACCTTGAAAATACAAGATGCTATAAATATGTACGAAACATGGGTAATAAATTTAAAAAAAGTTAAGACTTTCCCATCAATTCAACACTTTGTATGGAGAGTTACTTTCAACCAAGTAACTATAGAGCATAATTTGAGTAATAAGGAAATATAGAAAATTAAAAACACACACAGAGGATTAACGGAGGAATGTGGAAAGGTATGTGACTAGCATCCCAAAGTTTGGAAAAACCAAAAATGGAAGAGCTTTTAGGCAAAAGTAGATATGAAAAAATTATTTTGTTTTAGTTCAGGTGATGGAATTCGATGAAACATAAGATCCTAATGTTAATTTCTCTTATAACGACTGATATTTGTTCACTTTTTTATGTTTGAAATATCTGTGAACTAGTAATCTTTATATGCTATAAGTGTCTTAGGTGTTCAGAATCACCATGAACGAAGGTTGGCAATGTGGCTTTAGGGGAAGACACAGACACTCCCAAATTGTTTGATGGCTAGAGGAAGCACTAAAGGGACTAAGTCTGGTTACTTCGAATTGAACACATATACACTACAAATTTGGAGTGTTGTATGGGAATCCTGTTTTCCTTTTAGTTTGGAATGTTGCATAATAGACTTTTTTTATATTATTCTTTCTATGCTAGTAGAGAAGTATCACATAATGTATTGGTGTATGTATTGAGTTCCTCTATCTTTGAAGGGTTTTGAATCATTGAGAAAGCTTATATGTTGTGCTCCGTTATGAGGGAAGTTTTTTGTCGTGGCCTCTATTTTGGGTTATTTGCCCCTCTTATGTTGAGGTGTATCATTTTTGTAAGAGGGTTGCAATACCCCACAAGTGCTATGTATATATGTGTTAATTTATTCTTTGTTGATAAAGGAATTGAACAATATATAAATCATCTATTTTTTTCTTTTAATGTAACGTGTGTAACCAATGCAACAAAATGGCTTGATGTTAGTAATGTGTATCATTTTACGTCAAAGCAACACTTTCATCAATTTTATCTCATCAGGTTAAATAGTAGACAAATTTTAGGTGTGACTTTCAACTAAAAAGATATTATTATATTTAGAAATGAAATAATAGATGTCACTAGGTATTTACTTTAATAAAGTTAAAAATATAACAATGAATTTATGAAAACACTTTTTTGCATTGGTAACTTAATCCTTTAACATATGTAAAATCTAAGAGGTAGCATAAAAAGACTTATAAGTTAACAATGGGAATCAAGGTAGGAGCGTTGATATAAAAAGGTCAAATTATTGAATAGAATATATTCATAGGTTTTTGAAGGTAATATTGTTTGACTTTAAATTATGTTTTGGTCTAAGCCAACTTTGCTTGACCTTGAGTGAGGGTCAACTCGATTCGACCTAGATTTATGTTGACTTTGCTTAATCCTAGGTTCGGGATGACTCGATTGGACATTTAGAGGATGTTGACTCAGAAGAGCACATAGGACAAGGAGATACACATTGTGGAGGGAGAAAATAGGGGGCATGAGACATAAACACCTTGATACATTGTTGTTCTCTTTTCTTGAGGAAAGAGCAAGCACAAAAAACACTATAGTATGATGTTGCTTTTTATTGGGACAAAGACACCTAGCACACTATAGTGCTAATGTGCTGTCTCATTTGAAAAGTAGAGGTCAGATCATATTAGGTCATGGGATGAGGTATCAAGTCTCATATCACCACATTCCATTCTCTTAACTTTTACTCAATTATCTTCCATTTTCTTTTTAAGCTTTCCCATACTTTGAGCTTTTGAGTTCCTCAAGATCCCAATATTTATAGTTCCCATAGTTTGTGAGAGGAGAGCTTTCCTTCTAAGCTTTTCGAGTCAACATTGAGTGAGTAGCCTTAAGAAGTATTTTTAGGCAAGGGAAGCTAACTATTTCGTTATAATGATATTTTTTCATTGTGAGTTATGTGATGTGCTTTGTTGTTCTTGACTGAGTTTACTTGTCTGTTTGAGAGATGAACAAGAATATAGGTAAGTCTATGATTATTATTTTACACGAGTTTATAAGAAAGTCCTCTTTTTTTATGTGGAAAATGGTTTTTGGGTAATGAAACAATTTTGGATGGATTGAATAAAACCTAGATCGTAGAATAAAAATCTATTGAAATTTTATTCTCATGACTATGGTAATACGATGTGATCTTTCTAGCAAGAAAAAGTCATTATATGTGTGCACAATAAGGTGTTTTGAAGTGCAATTGATGTAAGGTTTGATCCTGACTTTGTTGGCCACTAGATTCATATAGAAGAAGGTAGCTAAGGGTGAGATTCCAAAGAGGTTACTTGTGGTCTTGAAAAGCTGCATGTAGTTGGACTATAAGGGACTTACATTGTCATATGTTATAGAGTTGTGGGTCTTGGTTGGGCCAAGAGCATTGCTCTATAGACTAGTTAAGCTTAGGGCTTGAACCATAATTTGTGATATGATATGATAGGTGTAGGAATCTTTCATTCTATTCAATACACTTGCATCTTCCAAATGTAGAATCATGTATGATGCATAAATACATGTTATAAATATACATTTTTGCACTAATATAGAATGATACTTGAGTGTGTGATGATTGATGTGTTGACATTACTATTTTTGCTTAACATGGTTTTCCTATGTTAGTTCATCCTATTTTCTTGTTTTTGGTTGTTTTACCCAATGCGCATTACACGGGAGCAAATGATAGCATGAGTAATGGTTTACAATAGTGAAAGGTTTGGGCTTTCCATGTAGAGTTTAGTAATAAATTTAAGTATTTTGTTTTATATTTAAAATATGATGAAGGATTAAAAACCCATGTTCTAAGTGTTTTAAGTTATGTAATAACCTTTTGAATATATTGTTAGTATTTTAAGATCTTTTAGAGTTTTTTCAGTTATGATTGGATAAGACAATTATTTAGAAATATGATATCTGACAATATACTGGTATGTAATCAAATGAACTGAGGATTAGGCATTGTGTTACAAAGTTTAAAGTTAGATGAATGACTAAACGTAGTGGTTTTAGATGTTGTATCGTGTCTTATTGTAAGACAAAGTGACTTCACCCTTACAAGATGATGGATATAAATTACTCACATTAGACAATACGTTTTCCCCTTATACACTAGATGCTCTAGAGATGCTTAGGATGCACTAATTTCAAATTTTATCTAGTGTTGATAGAGGTTGTGACACCTAAGTAGGGATGTTACACTTGAAGGATATAATTTGTTCATTGTAGGAAAGTATATACAGTATTTGTCCTTTTCGTTGCTTTGTATTGATCTATCTTATTTTCCTATCTTGTTGTTTGAAAACACCAATCGATAAAATCACACTTTTTTAGTGTTTTTCTAAGTGGCTAAGTTGGATTAGGACTGCCATTTTGCACTAGAAATTAAAAAAATAGACCAAAATAATTCACATAATTTAAAATACATCTTAAATATTTTATCATAAAAAATAAGTATTTGAGCTTTAGAATTTTAAAACATTGATTTGAAAAACAAATTGTGTGGTTTAGCTTCCAAAAATTCTAATTTAATAGTAGTGTAGAGAATTCATGTATGCTTATAATGTAAGCCTTTGGGAAAAGTTATCAATTACATTTTTTTCTTACCCATGCATAAGCTATCAATTGATCTTAATTATTATATAGATTTCAAGTCAAGCTTGATATCTAAAAGTTCAAAAATGGTAAGTGTTGGATAGTTTCTTTATGTTATTTACTTAGCACACATAAATTATGTAAGAGTCGAGAAAATTGGTGAATGTGTTTAGTGAATCTTAATATGAACATGTATGTTTTACATAAGTGATGTGTAGCTTAGTTGGTAAGAGTGCCTTATTATGTTGTGTTGGTCATGTGTTCAAGCCTTGCTTATGTATAATCTATTTATCTAATTTTTCTGATATCCTTTTATTTGGTGTGTTTTACTTGAAGGTGCTTGTGTGTACTTTAGTGCATGTTTATGATAAAGTGAAGTGTGTGGTTATATCACATAATTGCATGATGCTTGAGGTGTAAGGTTTGAACCTTGGCTAATGAATAGGTGATTGCTTTGTTTTTTTATCACACATATCAGAGTCAATTTTTAATTTGATAAGCATGAATCAAAACGTGATTTTTAGGAAAGGTGGTGGGTAGATTAGGGCGTCAGGGTTAAGCCCAAACGTGAAGCTTTTGAATAGGTTTTAGGGTGAAGTAGAGGTAGGAGAGAAACCCTATAGCATCCGCGAGAGAGAGGTTTAGGAAAAACTGTGATGAGTTTGTTAAGAGTGAGGGAGAGAGAGAAGGTGTCGTGCGATGCTTTTTGGGAGGTTGTAACCTTTGTTGGATTAGAGGTAACAGGAGTTATACATATATTGGTTTTTAGTGTCTCTGTACGTTCTCTGTACATTAAAATAACTTGTTGTGATATGTTTCTCTAGTTGTTCTAACATGATCATATTTGTGAATGCTCAAACATTTTGGTGTTTATGATATTGTCGTATTACCACTAGTGCAAAGAACGGAAACGACATCGGTGATTTTTGACAATACGCTTTGGTTTTTTAACCGAAGCATATACAAGCGAGACAAAAAGTCATAAGCTTTTTGCCTCGGTTGAGAACCAAGGCAAAAAGGTGAAAGCTTTTTGCTCGGTTCCAATGCAATCGAGGTAGTACAAGTTGCTCTTCTTTTTGTATTTTTATTTTCGCCAGACTTTTGACCTCGTTACTAGAGAACCAAGGCAGTAGAATCGGTTGTGGCTGAACCGAGGTAGCATAGGTGTTTTTCTTTTTTTTTTTCTTTTTTCGTCAGTCTTTCTGCCTCGGTTGTGTCCAGAGTCGATGCCATAGAGCGCTTTCTACTTCGGTTATGGTCACAATCGAGATGTATTCTACTGCTTTTTTTTAAAAAAACAGGTCTGTTTCTACAACAATCCCAAATACAAAAGCAAACTTGCATATTGTAGAATTGTCCAGAACAGTCCAGAAGCATATATTTCAATGAAAATTATAATAAATGATAAATCAATTCAATGTACATAGAATTATAATCATAAATTAACTTAGAAGCATAAATCAAACCAATGTACAAAGTTAACCTAATCATAAATATGCTAATGTAGAACTTACTATATACTAATATCTAAATACTATTATAGAGTTGAATTACATATTTTGCAAGTGCTTTCATTATGGATTTAAGGGACTTGTTTGGAAGTGAAGTAGTAGAATTAAATCTCTACACAAGACACAATGATTTATGTCGCAACCGAAATCGCGACAGGACGACGAGCCGAAAAACAAACGGTTTTGAGAAATAGATTTGTGGAGACGCCACCATAATTTATTATGGAAAAACTATGGAAAACCATAAAATAAGACATGGTCTACGAAAAGAGATTTTCAGGTTCGGGAATCAGTTACGCGTAAGGAAGGTGTTAGCACCCTATCGCGCCTGCCCAAAGGCAGTACCTTTAATTAAATGTATAAAGTTGACGTGGTTTTGCAAAATGTTAATTTTCCCTAAACAAAATAATAAAATAAAATAAAACTATTAAGAAACAAAATATATTTTTTGTTTATGAACTCAACAAGAATTGACCTTGGTCCTACGTACATCCATTTATAATGGACAATCAGGGATCACGTAGTCCTTTATGTAGAAAAAGGTTTGTGAGTTTGTTTGAAAATTATTATTGAGTGATTTAGATTTTTGAAAAAGTGAATCCGAAAAAGATTTGGTTTAACAAGATTGACATCTTTTTTGGTTTTGAAGATTTTGTATTTTTTATTTATTTAAAAATGGTGGGAAAAAGAAAGAAACCGGCCATAAGCCGACACATACTTATAAAAAAAATTATGATTTAAAAAAAAACATTATTTGTGTATAGGCAAAAAAC
>NW_025905032.1:0-22806 GCF_018835915.1 Vigna umbellata
TTCTTGTGCATTCTCTACGTATATCACACTCTCAGCTATTTGGGGTGAGAGGGTTTTAATGATCCAAGATAGCACCATCATGTTGTTTCTTTCCCAAGAATCAAACAAACTGTCACTTCTTTCGGGTCTTGTGATGCCTCCATCTATGAATTTAAGTTTGTTCTTGGATAAGAGAGCCCTTCTCATGTTTCTACTCCAAGAAGTATAGTTGGTTTCATTCAAGACCTGAGATATGAGGGAGGTGCCTGGGTTCTCCCCTGGGTGTAAGTAGTAGAGACTGAATGGGTTATTGGTCTGGTCCAGTTTTTCCATAGTTAGCAAGAAATTTCAAAGAACCAAAGAAAGATCAAGAAGAAGAAGGATGTGCAGCGGAATCAGTGGCAGAACAGGTCCAAGACCTGCTCTGGTACCATAAAGAGAAACCAGTGGCCCAGCAGGAAACCAATAGCCCACAGCTTGAGGCCCAACAACGTGAGACAAAAATCTCACTGGAAGCCTTTGATGGTCAGAGAAGCGTTGGTGAGCCAGCTGCGAAAAGAGGAGAGAAGTGGGATCTCCATGTTCGTCCGGCAAGAGCACCGCGACGGTGGTGGATCGGAAAGAGGACGACGGTGGAACGGACCCGCGACAGAGGTAAGCCCCTTTAACTGAATAGAGATAAGGGAAAAAGAAAGAAAACGTATATGCATGAATATATGTGTGTTGTATTTTTACAGAGGCTGGAAACCTTTATATATGGTTCCAGTAAGGCAGCAAAAGCTGTCAAACTAACAAACTAACTGAAAATAACAAAACCCCCAAATTAGAAAACCTAGAAACCGAAAGTACTGTTTACAGGAACAGTAAACCAAAAACAAGTAACACCGGATACATTCAATAGAACACTCGATTTTTGTTGAAGGTTGTGGGAATAATAGGCTCCGAATGGGGTCTCTGAAACATTACAAAGTGAGGGAAGATTGTTGTTTGTAGATAGATGTGAGAATCCTAAGATAAATTAGTAAGGGTATATGTTTTTAGTCTGTAAATTTCAACTTGAAATAAGAATTCGTCCTTAAATTTTTATATCAAAATTTGATATATTTTAATTTTTAAGATTAAAAAATAAATATAAATATATTTTAATTTTTAAGATTAAAAAATAAATATAAATATATTTTTTTAATCTAATGAAATTAATTTTTTTTACATTAAATGGTGTTATAGGTTGATTTTAAGTTGGAATTATAAACAATTTAAACATCAACCTAAAATTTAGTCTAACATTAAAGAATTACATACTTACTGTAGAATGACCTAATAAAGTTGTACACTAATCAATAACATTTTTTACTTGGAGACATATTAAAGAACATTATTTAATAAAGTTTATTAAATTTTTTCATTTTGGAATAGTTCAAACTTACTATCAATTTATCGTAATTAATCTCGTTAATTTGATATTATAATTATTATAATATTTATAATGAAATAAATATTATTTTATTGATAATATAGGTTTACAGTTTATATTGATTTTATAAATATAATAATAATCCTTAAAAAATATTTATTCAATAATCATTCTTACTTACTATATATTTATAAAGATTTAAATTATTTTATTAACTTTTCTTTTCAGGTAAGTTTCTTCTTTCTAAACAAGATATTCAATTTGGATCATAACAAACATTCAAACTACCATTGCAATCTTGTCACATATTCATAGAAGTCCGTATTGAAAAAATCCAACAGACAAAAGAGGAACTATAGTTAAAATTTCTTTGATTGTCATATGTAAATAAACTGGGTGGATTCTTTGATTGTCATTTAATCAATATATAGATTCAACACGAGACGTGTAACATAAGACAATTGTTAAATGTGCTTTTTGATTGCGAAATATTCTTTCTTCTATTAGTTAACAGCTATTCTGTTTTTACTTTTCCCCTTTCATCTATTCAGAAAGAGGAAAATAGTTATTTGGAGGAAAATACGTATTTATGTAAAATTGTTACAAATAGATGGAAAAAGTATATTTAGAAATAAAAGTAGATTTAACAATTAACAATTGTCTTAGCTTATTTGTAGTTAGAAACTTAAATACGCGATACTACTATTCAGAATATACGTAAAATTAATGATTATACGTGAGGAATGAAAACCCTAAGTAATCGCAGTTACCACGCATGAAATGACAGGAGCACCATCACAGATAATGCTAACCACTTCTCTTATGCTTTTATCAATACATTATTTAATGTTAAATTCTCTTGTAATGTTATATCTTTCAGTTTCATCAATGAAGCATTTAATGTTAAATTCTCTGTTGATGAATCTCATTCTTTTTTAGATAAAAATTCCACTCCTATATTCTTAAGTTTATTTTTTTAAAAAAACACAAAAGAATATAATAAATAGTTGCTTGATATTTTTTAACTAATTATAATCGTTTTTTTATCCCTTTTTAGGAGATTTTTTTATCATTTGATGTTTTACACTGTTATAGTAAGCCAGTTTGGTTTGATGATAATTTTAACATAGAAAAGTTAGATTTCTATTAAAGGTGAAAAGAGAAAGTATAGATTACGTGGTCTGACAGAAGCTAACATGAATTATCCTATGTTTAAATCATGGTATGACCTTGAAGAAAACGAAAAGTCGTAACCCTAAACGTAACTCAGCATTTGAGAAACAATCGTAATGGTTTTGAAAATTAGGGTTGCATTAATATATCATGTTGCACATAACGATTCATTTAACTAACACAACTCCCATCACTTCCATCCCTACATCCCATCATTGTAAGCACTTAATACATCTTTGTCGGCAACTTAATATCTAATTAAACCAATTTTCATTACAATTTTTTTCTCTTCAAAATATGTGCATGTGATAAAATCTGCAATGAATAGTTAATATATATTGATAAATATTTTAATATTTGTTTATAAATGATAAGATAATACGTTCATAATTCATACAAAATATAAATAATAATTTAATTTATATTTTATATTTTATTTAATTAAATTTAATTTAAAATAAAATTAATTTATATTTTATTAGATTAAATTTAATTAAATTTAAATTTATATATTTTTATATATATTATTTTGTAATATTATTTAAATTTCATTTTAAAAATTCATAAAATATATATTTTTAATATTTATGGTACTCGTGAATTTTATAGTATTTGCTAATATTTTTGAAACGGATGTTGGCAGACGAGTTGTGGATGGAATTTTTATTTTAGGAATTAAGTTGTTGCATATAAATACTATGACCCAACCTATTATCAACCAGTAACACACTTTTTATATTTTCATACTTTTATGCATTTTCAGTTTATTAGGGTAATTCAGTTTCTTTAATGGTTGACACTGATTCCTTATTTAGTGGTTGAATTATGTTGTCAGAGATTTCAAAATCATTCAATGGTTCTTTGTTGAAAAAAAGTAAGTCATATTTTATGTTCATATTCTAAAAGGGATATTATTAAACATCATAGTCACAGCAATGTTCAAACATCATTCCATCAAATTAATTTTTTTATTATTCACGTAAAAGAGTCAAAGCTAACACATGGATGTGTTAAAACTGCTGTTAATTTACTTATTCTAGTTTTAATTATGATATATAATTTTACTTTAATTTCTAAAAGAAAACTTCGAATGTTGAGATTTAAATACAACTTAAACGATATATTTTTCTTATATATATTTTTTAACTAAAATATAAAACGAATAGTATACTTGACGGTATTTTAGTCCGTTAATTTGAATGTGTCAATTTATTACGAACTTGTACGGGTTAAGTTCAGACATTATAGAATTAATTGGACATAAAAAATTAAATTAAATTTTTATTTAAAATTTAAAGTTCAAGTATTATATTTTATTGACTAGCTAGCACGTTCAATGAAGAAAAAGGAGATAAAAATGCGTTGGTGGAAGAAAAATAGAGCTGAAATAGAGAAAATATAACTTTTTAATGCACAAAATTCCATAAACAAAGCTTTTATTTTCTTTTCCGATAAGTATGTTAAATTAATTTCAAAATTCATTTAAATTTTTTTTAACACGCTTTATTTAAATATATTTTGTATTTCCATAAAAAAAACTTAGAACCAACTCTAACATGAACTTATCTTATTACATACTCGAGTTATAAATAATTTATAACTGAATCCGTTCCAAACCTACCCATCGCATGCTAATACATCATATACCAAGTACTTTCAGCACTGTTATTGATTATTAGTTATACTTATTATTATTATTATTATTATTGATTATTAGTTATACTTATACTTATTATTATTATTATTATTATTATTATTATTATTATTATTATTATTATTATTATTATTATTGAGTTTAAATTAAATTCATTGCAAATTTGGTTATTTTTAATTAAGTTCCTATTATTTTTTTGTGCGGTGTAACTATTATCATATTTCAATCATCTCATTTATATATTTTTGTGTTAACGAAGGTAAGATTTTATGATTAATATAAATTCATAATGACAAATTATTTTTATTGTTTTAATTAAAAATATATTGAAAACAAGTTATTTTGCTTTTTCGATGGGATACAACTCATCACCTAATTAAGGAGTGTTCCATTATTACCATTTATTGGAACATTAGTTTTATCCAACATATTTTTAACAAAACCAATACAAATGTCTTATCATTTTGTATTAATTATCATTGTTAATTACAAAAATTTATATTTATTAACACATGAGAAATAAGTAAGACGAAGACAAAAAAAACATTATACAACAAAAATTCAATTGAAAAATATTAAATTTTTTATAAACTTAAAACTTAATAATTTTAAGTTTATTTCAATGTCAAAATCAATTTGTAAGATAAGTTTGCATTCTAAATACCAATTCTTGCATGAATGGTGAGAGATCCAATAAGTTCAATATTGATTCTTTCATATATGTTAATTGCATAAATATGTCATGGAATGATTAGGGTGGATATTTTGTATTCAAAAACTGGGAGTTTGCCTCGTCAATCTTCTAGAGTCCAAAACTCAAAATTCTTTCATTAATTATTTTGGTTAATGGATTAATTTGATCTAAAATTTGAGATAATGGATGTAATCTAAAAAAACATTCATAAGTTGTTGTTAATGGTAGAGTTGAAGTCATCAAACTATGAGAGTCAATATCAATACTGCTTCACATATAGTTTTTTTAACCATATTTTTTAATCGAACTAAGGTCAATCCAAATAATGAATATATTTATTTTTGAAATGATTTATATTGTTAAGTAGAACTATTTCAAACTTCTTATCAAACAAATAATATGTCATTGTCACACGGTAATAAAATTGTATTGTTATGAAATATTTCTTTATATTCTTATCAATTAGGAAAGTAAAAATTTTAAAATCCTTTCATGTTAAAACATATACTTGTGAAATTAAATGTTAATGGATAATTCGATAATAAGTAAAACAATATATCGAACAATTAACAAACTTTGTTAACATATATTTTCACACTCTATTTCAATATTGTGTTAAAAAATAGACTTTAAAACTATCCAATTATGTAAATGAGTTTATAAAGTTATATTTACGCCTTAGAGTGTTAATGAAATGATAGAGAGCCAAAAGCAAATCCATTAGAGAGTCAAATAAATTCGTGAGTGTTTAGTCTTAAACGGACAATATCTTAGGAGTGAAGAGATTTTTGGATATATGTGTATATTAAAAAATGATTATGAAAGGAAAGAGATAAAGCGGAAGTAATATGCAAAAAAACGTGAGAAGAAGAACAGAAAAACACAGTAGTGTTGTTTGATCATTCGATTAAGAGAGAGAGAGAGATAATAATGAAGAACGAAGATGCTCTCCAATCCCAATGCAGAGAAAGAAAACAAAGCCCACAAACTACGCCATGGAAACTGAAAAGGAAAAAACCAATTCATTGATATCCTTGGAAGATGTTCTCTTTTGCCTCTGCAATCTGTGATTCCAATAACCTTCTCATTTTTACACCTTCTTCCAAAGCCTCCCCTTTTGACCATTTGACTTCCACACTTTCACCCATCAAAACCTCATTAATTTCTGCAAAAACAACTCTTAAATCAACGATCCCGAGATCAAAAAGCGACGTAGGAGGGAAGGCAGTGTTGTATGTTGGGAGTTCACGTGCATGAGTCAAATGAAATTCATAATCCCGGTATGTGGGTCCCACTCCCACGTGTGATTATGTCTTAGGACTCTGCAAAACACCCTTATTAAGGTAGTTTTGGTTGAGATTAGGAGGAAGCTGTCTCTCCTTAGTGTGCAATGGGTGACGTCACAGATGTTGGAACGCTTCAATTCACAAACCCTATGCCTTTGGTTTCTCATTTCAAACAATCACTTCTAAACCAATATCATGTTTTCCGGATTTTAAGATCGAATAATGGTATTTTCCTTATCTACCATTATACTACATCATCTCTAACGTTACACATTTTCTAAACTATAACTATTGTTAGCTCTATCATCTTTATTTATTCAACCAGATATTAAGAATATTTTTACTTATTTTTTTTTATCTCATAACATAATAGATTTTTTGGATCATTTCACTTATTTTTACTCAATGTGTCTAACTTTCTATCAACTTGGCTTCAATTCCTAACACTTAGAATATAATAAAAAGAAAAACAAGTTTATTCTTTCTATTGATTTTTTTAATACCATCCATCGATGACTGAATCTTTAAAATATATTGATGTTGATATATATTTTTTAAATATATTTAAAAATATTAAAACCAGCATTCATCAATATTATTTTAAAGACACGACAATGTTGTAATACTAAAAATGGAAGCTGTACACAAAAAGAATGAAAGAAAGTTAAAGTTGGAAAATTATGTACTCGTTTTCTATCATTTGCCTTATATGTCAATAATTAATTTTGAGTTGTGGTAAGTAAATGAAACCTTGTGAGAATAATGGCTTGTAAATAATGGTGGTGATAAGTTGCAATTTTACCGAATTTGACAAAAAAAATTGCAGATAAAAAGATTTTCGAATTTTGGGATAAGTTATCGTATTTTATTAACAAATGTTATGAATGTTTATATTATTGATAAAAAAATATTACACATATAATATAAACAGATATATTTCAAGATATTGAAATATGAAATAAAATAATATATTATAATACAAAATCAAATATAAAAAAATAAAGTTATTAAAATATAATAAATTCAATATAAAGAGATAAACTATTATAATATTATAACGAGAATGAGTGATGATGAAGGATGAGATTTAAATAAATCTATATGTCAATTTATTAGCATGATTATTAATTATTATGTCTTTTTTTAAGGATGTCAATTCGTGTCGCTTCCAAAAAAATATTTGTGAATTTTATTAGATATTCATAAATGTGTTTTATTTTTGTTTTATAAAATTTAAATAAAATTTTTTGAAACAAGTTTTTACAACATAAACTCAAATAAATAATAATTTTAAATTACAATTCAAATAAAGTTACATACTAAAACATTAATTAACGCAAATAAACTTTATTTTTTTTGAACAATACATTTAAATGGACTATTCCAAAATACAGGTTTTAATTTTTTTTTAAATAACTTTAATTTCATAAACCCAAATAAAAAATTAAATTCATAGAATCAAATCTTAAACTAAATAATCACTATATCCCAAATATAGTTTGCTTTGAAGTTTAGAGCTTCTTCACATTTTTGTTCTTAAAATATTTCAAAATATTAAAAGAAAAATGTGTATCTAAATTTTTTTTATTACTCAAAACTTCTAAACAATGCAAAACTAATCGACGTAACATTAATTTTATGAATTTATATTATATTATAAGATAATTTACATTATTATATATAAATTTGATTGAATGCGAAATTTAGTAAACACGCCTATTCTAGTTTTGAAAAAATTTCAACACCATGATTTTGTTTTAGAAAATTTCATGTACAACTGACCATGTCTATACTAATTTAGGCAAATAAATTAACCTTATAATTCATTAAGTATCAAGACACATGAGATTATAATAGAAAGTTGTCTACTTATAAACTTAATTAAAACTCTCATTTATGAAATATTAGACATTTAGATTTAAGCAACGCATTATAAGAATATTTTACTAAAAGTTATAATATACAAGAAAGCAATAATGGATTTTATAATTTGCAGTGCACAAATTCAATTTTCATGTACTTTTTTCTCAGATAAATGTGAAGTGCATGTTTAGATATATATTTACCTCTAAGACATAATTCAATAAAGTTGAGAGAAAGAAATAATTTTTCTTAAAATAAAGTGAATTAATGATCAGTTTTGCTTGTGATTTCTAGATAGGAATGACTGAAAAAATGTAGAGGTATACATGCATGGTATCTAGTAAGAAGTAGTTGGTTCACGGTGGGAGGAAAAAGAGTGATAGAAGACGAGTCATGATGAATCGTGGTTAAATTCTAATGACTGAAACATTGCCCTCAGATCAATAAATATTGGCAGACATTATCAACAATCGATGACGCGTTAACATACATCTCCACTCATCAAACACCCCATTATTACTTTTCTTCAATTTATGCACAACTGCTGACGTGGAGACACGTAGAAACCAGCATGTGAGACCACAATGGAAAAAAAAAGCAACTTGCCAAATGGGGTCCAAATCTTGGTTTTGATTATTACAATAATAGTTGACCATCATAACACCATCATTATTTGTACACTTAAAAAAAAACAGCAATGCCAACCTTACAAAATATTTGTTTTTAGGTACACATTAACATTAGTAACCTCGATAAAAGATTCAGTACATGTTCAGTCTTTTGCAGAGGTGAACAGAGATATAACTGTCCTCCACACACCACCACCACTACCCAGATCTCAACAATGTCTCAGATGCATTTTTTAAGCAAATATGCTCAGAGGGCCTGTTTTATTTGATGCATCCAGTCCATGTTCACCATTCCGAGTTCCTGTAATAAAGGCCCTGCACAATACGTTTGGAACTAAGATTAGACATACATACATAAAAACTTTTGGTAGAACTATAATGTGATGATTCTATGCAAAAATTGTGAATGATTCTATGCATAAGCGTCATGATTCTTGCTTTCCTTTGTCCGAGAAGGAATATCAACATGTAGCTATCCACAAATATGAAGATAAATGTGTAACAAGACCAAGCTCCTTCTCTTTCTTACCTTGTAACATTTTTGCTGCCTGAATCCGTCAGAATTGTCAACCTTTTCGCTGTTTTCATGAAGTCACTGCAATAAGATCACAAGAGACAACCCAAATAAATATATGCCTAAGATAAAAACGTGTATCCGAAGGTTACAAGTCATGGAAGAGCTACCAGATTTGGGTAACTTATATATAAAATGAATCAATAGAGGCCAAGATGAAAATAAAACGAAAACAAAAATGATACCTGAAAGGTTCTTCTCCAGTTTGCTTAACAGCACCTTTTGCATCATAGTAGAACACGTAATTTGGAATCTCAGATCTTTCAACTCCAAACATGTAGGAAAGCCTTCTATAGAGTTCTTCATAAGAACCAAGCCGTGATAGGTCTAAGGTCCTTCCAACATCTTCTGACTCCAAGAAAACTTTACAATGACCAGTGTCCAAGCCAAGTTGCCAAGAGAACTCGGCAGCAGAAGCTTTCCCTGATGAAAAGAGTGCAGATTGGGAGTCATCCAGAAAGCACTTCTCTTTGTCTTTGACATCATCCGGTGATTTTTTCCCACGGGACAACACGTCTCCAGAAATCTGTTGCTCGGTGAGTATTGGTTGACCAAAAAGCAAAAACTGATGTTTCTTAACATCATCAGATTTCTCCAAAGTCTTGCTAGATTTCCCAATGGTCAGCAAGTGTGATAAGCTTTCTTTGCTCTTATCATGGTTGGTCGTGTTACCACTTGAAATCCCACTATACAGTCCATGTTGCTGGATATTAGATGGAAGCAACCCCAACTGCAGTTTACTGTTAAGGTGGAGATCTGATAGTGATGTTCCAATTTGAGCATGCCTGGCTCCCTGTATGCCTGCAGGAGCGTTATCTGAAAAACCACACAAGGGGTGGTTAGGCCCGAGCTGGTTGCCTGAAAACGGTGGTATTGGAAATTGAACATCAAGGGGGAACTCCGGGTGCTGCGGAAACCGCAGCTTCTTTCTTGGTGGAGAGAAAGGTGTGAAATTTATCACTGGCAAGTTTGACACCAGTTCAACCAACCACGGGCTAACACGCTTCACATTTTGCAGTAAATCTGGCTCATCCCAAGTTACCTGCAGGGATAACAATGGCAACATCATCAATCAACTTTGCACAATATAATCTTCAACCAAAATCAACACATCCACGATATCACTGCAATGGAGATTGCAAAGTACGCAAAAAAAAAAAAATCTAATTTCTCCAATCAATAACAAACATGAGAACATAAAAAATTGTTTTCATACGAAATTGATTTGTGTTAAAATTAACTTTAAGTAGACAAAATTGATGTTTGGATGGCTTTATCCCAAAAACAGAACATAAGATTGCTGAAGAAAAGCAAAATGAAATGGAGTCTGGATCCAGAATGAGTTCCTCGAAAAAGCAAGGAGGTGAAGAGCGATCTAAAGTGATGTTTAGCATGCATATAGAAGGAGAGAGTACCTGAAGAAGCCTCCATGGGGAATTAGGCCAGCGAATGGGGTCAAGAACCTGAACAGAAGCAATGGTTCCCATGAACCAGCTTATTCTGGAAGCATCCTCAGTCTCAAAGGCCATCTTGAACCTCATCCCAGAACACCACTGAATCCTCATAGCAGCCCTTACAGAAGAAGCCTTAATGCAAAACTCAGGAGTACTGGCTCTTGGATAATAAACAACCTCAAAAGGTTTGTTAGCAGCAGCCAGGGTCACTACTTCAACAACAGCCTCAGGCCTCACTTTGGCCCTGCCACTCAAATTCCCACCACCACCGCCGCCGCCACCATTCCTTAAGCTCTTGTTCTCCTCTCTCAGGAAAAAAGAGAAAGGCCCATAAGGACCAATCCCACAATTCCCACTTCCACCGATACTTCCAGACCCTGAACCAGAAGCAGAGTTCCACACCTCAAACCCGATTCCCTTCTTTGCCCTCCGAATCCCAACACACAACTCTCCATTTTCAGACCTCAGAAACACCACAGAATCCCCAGCCACCAGTTTCTTCTGGTTCACGAAACTGCTCCACCCAGTCGTCAGCAAGTGCCGACGTGGTGTCCCTCGGTATATGTGCCGGAACCTCCACGTCTCCCCCTGCACGTCCTTTGCCACCACCGTCTGCACCGGCGGCTCCGCCGAGTAGTCCAGCCGCGGAAAAATCGTCTCCGCGCAGTACCGTGGCACCGAAAACCCGCCACCATTGTTGGCGTCCGACTGCGTCAGAGTCTTCGCAAAAGACGCGGGCTTCTCCGAAGCCTCCGCCACGTCAGCACCCCCCTCCGCGTCGGTACCGGGTTCCGAGTTTCTGAGAGGGACCAGACTCAGTTTGGCAAAAACCTCGTCGGTTTCTGGGTCCGCCATGAACTTCACCGCCTCGACGTTGCAGAGAATGTGTGGCGGAACCCTGAGATCAATGTTGGTGTGGGCGTGCTCTGCATGACCCTGTGGGAAGTAGAAGACTTTGGAGTTCACCTTGGGCATCTGAACCATGCCACCAGCACACGCGTGCCATAGCTGCGGATCCAATACCTTCTCACCCTCCTTCATCGAAACGCAGAAACAAAAGAACAATCTCTTCAAAGACAACGTTAAAGTTCAGACACAAATATCATGGGCAGAATCGGTAACGAGCTTCATCACAGAGAACAAACACCAAACTCTGGTTTTGTTTTTGTTTTGTTGGTTCAGATCTCAGTGAAAGAAAGAGAAGTTCTTCCTATTCTCTTCCTCTTCCTCTTCCTCTTCTATGATGTTTCTCTCTCTTTATTTTATTTTTCTCTCACTACAACACAGAGAAGACAGACACAGACACTCTTCAGAAGCTATTATGAACGAAACAAACGACCAAACCGACTTCTTGGCCAGCCAAAAATTCATGTTTATTAATTATTAATTGCTTTTGCAATAAATAAGAATGGGAAAGCGAAAGGAAATTTAATACTTTATTTTAGGTTATGGCAATTATTATGAGTCTATGACGTGATAAATAGGGAATGGTGCTATAACCGCTACGATGGCGGAAAATATCGCGAGTTTTTAGTGAGTGTTGGTAAAGTTTGAATTTTCCACTGTACTGGGTGGCACGGATGGACCGTTAATTAATTGGGAAAATGTTTTTGTCACAACTTTTTCTTTCTTCTTCTCAAAAATCAATTAAATTAAATTTCTTAACTTTTAATATTAGGTTAGTACATATTTTCTGGGTACTTTTTATACACGTTCAATTTAGTTTTACTTTTTTTAATATACAGTTTTCAATATATGATGTTATTCTTGTTAATATTTATTATAGTAAAAAATATTACAGTAATGAAAATAAAGAGTAAGGAAATCATGTGTAGTTTTATAAATGAATGTGTTATTACGTGTAAATTCATTTTAAAGTAAATGGGGATTGTAGAAAATATATTTTGTCATGATGATTGATATCTAGTTTTGAATAAATCTATTACCAATATGGAGATGTTAGAAGAATAAACATGTTTTAGATGAAAAAGTTATCTTTATTTAACCTTCTAAAGTATTAAAATCAATAATAAGACATTTAAACGAGTTGTCGATGATAAGAGAAGTTAGTATTAAAATATATAAAGTTTCTAAATATTCATGAGTTCTAAGAGATATTGGTAATGAGATTCGTCACACAAAGCACAAGAAACACGAGCTGGTTTTGTTTTGTTCTTTGTTTGGAGTCTTCAAAATTTTAATGAAAGAAAGATAGGTAATTGCTTATCAAACCCATTTCTTGGCTAGCCAAAACTTATTAATTGTTTGAAAAACAAACACATAAATAAGAATGAGAATGCCAAATGAATTTTATTTTTGGCCAATAAATATGGATTTTTTCACTAAAATAGCACGGGGTAATTTTTACCTTCTCACGTTTTTATCTTATCATAACACATTCTCTTGTCATTTTATATCCATTAAATAAATTAATTTTTCGTCATAATTTTCTATATGTTATATCTTCTAAAAGAGATATTTATTCAATCCAAACAATGTTACCACAAACAGTAAAATCTAATTCTAAATGTTTATTTTTTATTCTTAAATAAATTATATTTATATTTATTCATATTTAACATAGTTTGATTTGATAAAAACCCATTTTCTTAAATTATATTGAAGATAAGTTATGAAAATAATTCTTTACCGTGCATTCTCTTCCGCTAAAAAATAATATTAAGATTATGCTAAGTTTTTAATAATACTCTAAATTTTGTTTGGAAAGTAAACTCAATTTAGTGACGTTTTATTCTAAAATATGCTTATAGATTAACATTTCATTTAGAAAATCAGTTCCTAAAACATTATTTGGGTTGTTTTTGCAAGTTTAGTTTACACAATTAAATGTAATGAAATATTTTAAAGTATACAACCATAATTGGTTTTTCTGAGGAAGATTAAGGAGGGAAATTAAAATCAAAGAGACACAAGCTAAACTAATATAAAATTTATCATTCTTTTCTTTTTAAATTCGAAAACTTAATTATTTTGGTTTATTGATTGATTGTAAATATTTATTTATGCATTTTATTTAATTATTTTGTATTTGTATTTGATCTAAATAAAGTTTGTTTGTTTGCTATTCACATGTTTGTTTTTGACAAAAGTTTTTCATGTTAAAAATATTAATGTGTTATATTGTGATTAATGTTCCTATTTATTGTTGTATTTATTGTTATTGTCGTTTTTCGTAAATTTTTGCAGTTCCAAATAATTATTTTCACTACATACTTTGATATTTTTTTTTATTGTTGTTTCACTTGTCACACTATTATCATGATTTATAGATATTAAAAAAAATGTAATGTTAATATTAATGTTGTCAAAACGGGGTGGAACTTGTGGGCGAACCCGACCCATTACGGGTTTGAGCCGGGTTGGATTGAAAAAATTTTGAAATTTCGATATGGGTCAATTTTGAACCTGACTCATTAAGAACCCGACTCATCAGGGATGATTTCATGATGAGTCGGGTTGACTCACCAACTCATTTGGGTTAGTCATTTTACAAACTAATGAAACAAAGACTCCCATAAAATTATTTTTGTATGAAATAATTAGGCAGCATGAAAAATCCACAAATTTATACTCAGTAACTCAATTTTAATGCAAAAAAAAAATTAAACCGCTATGAAACTACTAAAAATTTTGTTAAGAACATTTTGTGATATCTTTGTGTGAATGAAATCTTATATTTGACTAATGATAAATATAGTTTAAGACCATTATCCTTTATTTAGATTTGAACTAGAAAGTTTTTGTTGTTTTTTAATTGAACAAAATTGTGTAATTAAGTGAGTCAACCTTTTTAACCCACAAACCTGTGGTGGGTTGAGTCAAGTTCAAATTTTTTCGGCTTCATAATAAGTGAGTCGGGTTAATTCACTAAGTAGTTAACTCGTAGTGGGTGGTTGACCCGAATGACCCGTTTTAACAATACCATTAACCTAATTAATGCTAATTTATTTCTTTTTAGTATTATATTTATTTTAGTGTTTTGGTTTAAACTTACATTAATTTTATTTATCTTATTATTTATTTAAATTAACATCCATAAGACTAACACTAATATAATATATTTTTAATATTTATTTAACAATAATTTATATGCTTTAAATTTGTGTTTTTTTACAACAATTAGGAATAGTATATTATTTTTAATCCACATGTCCAAATTTAAAGATGAAAAAAGTTTCCATTCATAATTTATTTTCTTTGAAAACATTATTGCCTTAATTAGTTTATTGATTGGTTGTAAATTATTGTTTACACATTTGAATTAACTATTTTTTATTTGTATTCGATCTCAATATAGTTTGATTGTCCGATTTGTACATGTGTGTTTGGTATAATGTTTTCTTGTTAAAAATATTAATGTCTTTGATTGTCCGATTTGTACACGTGTGTTTGGTATAATGTTTCTTTGTTAAAAATATTAATGTCTTTGATTGTCTTCTTTTTGTGATTATTGCTCTTATTTATAGTTATTGTCGTTTCTTATAAAATTTGGTAAGTTTGAAAGAATTATTTTCACTTTGTTGGAAGTCTCACATCGACGAGAAATAAGATCAATTTAGGGTATATAAGTGGATGCAAATCTCACCTTACAAGTCGATGTTGTGGAGATGAGTTAGGCTTATAAAATTCACTTCTTAACACATTTCATACTTTGATACTTTTGATTGTTGTTTTTCTCATCAAACTTCTAAATATTAAAAATAAATAATAATAATCTTAGCCTAATTGAAGTTAATTTTATTTATTTTTAGCATTATATGTATTTTAGTAATTTCAATTAAACTCACATTAAATTTATTTCTCTTATTATTTATTTAAATTAACATCTACTGAGACTAATATAATATATTTTTAGTATTTATTAAAATAAATGTCAGCTAAGTTGAAGCTAATTTATATGCTTTAAATTTGTATGTCTTTTGGGACAACAATTAGGAAAAGTATATTATTTTTAAGGGTTAAATATGTTTTTAGTCCCTGAACTATCAGGCGATTTTGTTTTTAGTCCCTGCTCAGAACTTTGATGGTTTTTAGTCCTTATAGTTTTGAAACTCTGAGTATTAGTCCTCAAAAATGGACGGTGTTAAGTTTTTGTGGATGTGGCAAACGGAGATGCCAAGTGATCACTGATCTCTCTGCTTCACTCTCTGCCACGTGGGATGTTTAACTGTTGAACCGAGATTAAGTCAATACGCTCTAATCATCCTTTCAGGATCTGGAATTCTGGCTTTCTCTTCGAACGCATCTCCATTCACGTTATCGCCTCTGTAACTGGGGAGTTTCACTCCGTTCTTCTCCTCCAACTGCTCCGATCTCGGTTTCGCGAACTGACCCGCCATACGTCCCACCTAACACGAACATTCCAAGACAACCCCATTATTATATATCATCATTTTGTATTTTATTTGAAGCGTCTTGAGAAACAAACGAGAGAGTGGAGGTGGTGTGATGGTACCTTAATAACGGGCATCTGGCCACCGAACATCAACATCCATAAACTCTCCAATCACTTCCAATATTTCTTTTTCTGATATCAATTCTTCACTGCCCAGCACTGATCTTTTCAACTCCCACCCATTCTTCCACACTTCCAAAATTTGTCTACTGTTTGGAACTTGGTTCACGAAAAGAGGGAATGTCAGCATTGGAATACCAGCAAAAACAGCTTCCAGAGTGGAATTCCACCCACAATGGGTCCAAAATCCACCTACAGAAGGATGTGACAAAACCTTCAATTGGTCACACCAAGGCACCACTAAACCCCTATCCCCACATTTCTCTTTTAGCCAGGAAACTTCTCCACGAACCACCCTGTAGTAGGAACGCGTTCCCCGCGACGGCGACGGCGAGGCGCTCCTCAAGGTTGCGAGCCTCTCCGGCGAAGACGATGGGAGGGAACGCTTCCAGGCTCTTGAGCACCGCCCAGAGGTTCTCTTGGTTCGGGTATTCCGGGAGCTGGAGAGCCTTTTTGGACTTCCAGCTGTCCACGGCCCACTTGGCCTCGTGCCTCGGTTGCTGCTGTTTGCCGTCGGTTACTACATTGACGGAGTTGTCGGCTGCTTGAACGGATTGGATGGGCCTAGGTTTGGGCCTGGACCCGCGAACGGAGTAGCATTGGGTGGTGGATGAGAGTGAAGCAGATCCTGAAAGGATGATTAGAGCGTATTGACTTAATCTCGGTTCAACACAGTTAAACATCCCACGTGACAGAGAGTGAAGCAGAGAGATCAGTGATCACGTGGCATCTCCGTTTGCCACATCCACAAAAACTTAACACCGTCCATTTTTGAGGACTAATACTCAGAGTTTCAAAACTATAAGGACTAAAAACCATCAAAGTTCTGAGCAGGGACTAAAAACAAAATCGCCTGATAGTTCAGGGACTAAAAACATATTTAACCCTATTTTTAATCCACGTATCCAAATTTAAAGATGAGAAAAATACTCATTCATATTATTTTTTCTTTGAAAACATTATCTCTTTAGTTATTGATTGGTTGTAAATACTTGTTTACGCATTTTATTTAACTATTTTGTATCTATATTTGATCTGAGTGTAATTGTTTCGCTTGTACACTTGTGTTTGGGACAATTTTTCCATGATAAAAATATTAATGTCTCCTTTTGTGATTATTGCTCCTGTTTATTGTTATTGTTGTTTCTGATCAATTTTTTCAAATTTGAAAGAATTATTTTCACTTCATACTTTGATACTTTTATTGTTGTTTCTCGAGTCAAATTATTATCACAGATCTCTAAATATTAAAAATAATTAAAGTTAACACTACCGTGTTTCACGCTAATTTTATTTATTTTTACTATTATATTTAGTTTACTTTGTCGATTAAACTCATATTAATTTTATTTATCTTATTATTTATTTAAATTAACATCTATTAGAGTGACATTAATATAATATATTTTTAATATTTATTAAAATGAATATTAGCTAAGTCGACATTAATTTATATGTTTGAAATTTGTGTACTTTTTGGGAAAAGATTAGGAAGAGTATATTATTTTTAATCCACATGTCCAAATTTAAATATGAAATAAATCTCCATTGACAGTTCCTTTTTCTTTGAAAACATTATTATCCTAGTTTACTAATTGATTGTAAATATATTGTTTGTGCATTTGATTTAACTATTTTGAATTTATTTGATCTCACTAGAGGTTAATTGTCTACTTTGTACAAGTGTGTTTGATGAAATAATAAGCAAACTCTAGAAAGGGTGAGGCTTGAATAGAGTTTGAAAACTTTTTAGAAAAAGTGTTAGACCCTATTTGTAGCGATTAGATGGTTTGCAGACAGTATTGAATACTTGAGAATTTTTAAAAGTGTTTGGAAACACAGTAAAAAGATGGTAGAGATAAAAACTCGTTTTATACGGACTTATTTTGTATCTAGCTTACTATTCTGTTTGTGTACTGTTTGTATGTGCTTGTGCTTAAATCTTGGCGATGATCATCTGATGGATGTGAGCAGGGGGTGAGGAGGTGAATGGGGAGTAGGTTCTGGATGGAGATGCCCCTGATGCATAGATAAATTGTATATAGTTTTGACACAACTATATTGTATATAAAGTTTAAATTTATGGTTGTTTTTGGATGACTGTAGATATCAATTTATATTCCTATCTATAATTGATCTATTATATTAAATCTGTGATGACTGTTATATAGTTTAATGCTATATTTTGGGATGTTACATTTTTGGCATCATAGCAGTTATTTCCTTAGGAATCTTGTAGGTTATGAGTGTACTATGATTGTGTTGTGTACTCATAGTTATGTACTCATAGTTATGTCTAGTTAGTATCCTTGTTTCCTTGAGTTGGACTGATGACTTTTCTTTTGTCTGAACAAAAGATGACACCCAGGCTTCCTCCCCCCCACTCATAAATCCTAATGCACCAGATCTTATGAGGATGATGGAGTCAGTTATAACTGCAATGCAACAACAGAATGCCGCTTTAGTCCAACAGAATATCATGGCTTTACAACAGTTGGAAGCTGCTAGGGTGTTAGCTGAGACATCCTAGAGGCAATATGTTGATCTGATGAGTAGTGGCAAAACTACAGCTACTTAACTTGAGCTGCGTCTTTTTATCCTTTAAGAACTCTTAAAGGATTCGACTAACTTTAAGAACATTTTGTGATATTTTTGTGTGAATGAAATCTTATATTTGGACTAATCATAAATATAATTTAAGACCATTCTCCTTTATTTACATTTGAACTAGAAAGTTTTTGTTATTTTTTTAATTGAAAAAAATTGTGTAATTAAGTGAGTCAGAGCTAACCCATTTAACTTACCAACCTGTGGTGGACCTGTTAAGTTCAAATATTTTTGGTTCGCTAATAAGTGGATCAGGTTGAGTTGGCTCACTAAGTAGTAAACTCGTGGTGAATCGAGTCATGTTAAGCCAGGTGACTCATTTTACAACACTAGCACTAACCTAATTAATGCTAATTTTATTTATTTTTAGTATTATATTTATTTTAGTGTTGTCGGTTAAACATACATTAATTTTATTTATCTTATTATTATTTATATAAATTAACATCCATAAGATTAATAATGAAATAATATATTTTTAATATTTATTTAACACTAATTTATATGCTTTAAATTTTCGTGTTTTTTGGGACAACAAGTAGGAATGGTAAATTATTTTTAATTCACGTGTCCAAATTTAAAGATGAAAAAAGTTTCCATTCATAATTTTTTTTTAAAAACATTATAGCCTTAATTAGTTTATTAATTGGATGTAAATTCTTGTTTACGCATTTAATTTAACTATTTTGTATCTGTATTTGATCTCAATAGAGTTTGGTTGTCCAATTTGTACACATATGTTTGGTATAATCTTTTTCTCGTTAAAAATGTTAATGTCTTTGATTGTCTTCTTTTTGTAATTATTGCTATTATTTATTGTTGTCGTTTCTTATAAATTTTTGGTAAGTTTGAAAAAAAATAAATTCACTTCATACTTTGATATTTTTGATTGTTATTTCTCTCATCAAACTATTACACGAGTCTCTAAATATTAAAAATATTTGATATTTTTTATTGTTGTTTCTCTCATCAAGCTATTACACACGAGTCTCTAAATAATAAAAATAAATAAGGATAGTCTTAACCTAATTGAGTCTCTAAATATTAAAAATAAATAAGGATAGTCTTAACCTAATTGATGCTAACTTTTTTTAGCATTATAGTGTTGTCGGTAAAACTCACATTAATTTCATTTCTTTTATTATTTATTTAAATTAAGATCTATTAGACTGACACTAGTATAATATATTTTAAATATTTATTAAAATAATTGTAAGTTAAGTTGACGCTAATTTATATATTTTAAATTTGTGTCTTTTGATATAAGAATTAGGAAGAGTATATTATTTTTAATCCACATAACCAAATTTAAAGATGACAAAAGTCCTCATTCACAATTTCCTTTTCTTTGAAAACATTATCTCTAGTTTATTGATTGGTTATAAATACTTGTTTATACATTTGATTTAATTATTTTGTATCTATATTTGATCTCAGTAGAGTTTAATTGTCTCGCTTGTACACATGTGTTCGGGATAATTTATCATAATAAAAATATTAATGTCTTCTTATTATTACTCCTATTTATTGTTAGGCTTAATTACCTACTTAGTCCCCATGTTCGGAGGTAATTTGCTGTTTAGTACCCGGTTTTAAAAATGTAGGCATTTGATACCTATGTTTGGAAATTTGTATCAATTGAATCCTACCCACTTAACGCCGTTATAAATCTAACGTTTTTCTGACTGTGTATGTGATTTGTGGACGAGCGTTTGTGGACGAGCGACGAGGACGATCGTCCAGCGAAGAGGACGCTCGTCCAGCGAGGCAGAAGAGGACGCTTGTCCAGCGAAGCGAACGCCCAGTCAGGCAGAAGAGGACGCTCGTCCAGCGAAGCGAACGCCGAGTCAGGCAGAAGAGGACGCTCGTCCAACGAAGCGAAGGCAGAAGAGGACGCTCGTCCAACGAAGCGAACGCTCGTCCATAACCGCTCGTCCACAAATCACATACACAGTCAGAAAAAACGTTAGATTTATAACGGCGTTAAGTGGGTAGGATTCAATTGATACAAATTTCAAAACATAGGTATCAAATGCCTACATTTTTAAAACCGGGTACTAAACAGCAAATTACCTCCGAACATGGGGACTAAGTAGGTAATTAAGCCTTATTGTTATTATTGTTTCTCGTGAATTTTTTGAAGTTTGAAAGAATTATTTTCATTTCCTACTTTGATACTTTTGATTGTTGTTTTCTCAAGTCAAATTATTATTATTGGTCTCTAAATATTAAAAATAATTAAGGTTAATATTGACATATTTCACGCTAATTTTATTTATTTTTAGTATTATATTTATTTTACTGTTATCGATTAAACTCACATTAACTTCATTTATTTTATTATTTATTTAAATTCACATCTATTATAGTGACACTAATATAATATATTTTTAATATTTATTAAAATGAATATTAGCTAAGCTGACGTTAATTTATATGCTTTAAATTTGTGTACTTTTTTGGGACAAGATTAGGAATAATATATTATTTTTAATCCACATGATCAAATTTAAAGATGACAAAAATTCTCATTCACAATTTCTTTCTCTTTTAATGCATTATTATCTTAGTTTATTAATTGATTTTAAATATTTGTTTGTGCATTTGATTTAACTATTTTGAATTTTATTTGATCTGGTTGATTGTCTAGTTTGTACAAGTGTGTTTGATGAAATAATAAACAAACTCTAGAACGGTGGGACTTAATAGAGTTTGAATTTTTTTTGCAAAAAGTGTTAAACACTATTTGCGGATATTAGATAATCTGCTAACAATGTTGAATACTTGAAAATTTGTGTTTTTTTTCTTTCCTTTTCAATTCTTATTTGCAAAACAACTTTTACACTTAAAAAGATTCAAAATTTTGAAATACCAATTTACCGTCTCTTGATTCTGTGACGTTAATTTATATATTTTGAGCTAATTTATATGTTTTGATTTTGTGTGTTCTTTTTGACATGATTAAAAATAAGATATTGTTTTTAATTCACATGTCCAAATTTAAAGATGACAAAAATCCTCATTCAATTTTTTTTTTCACTTTTTAAATAAATTTTCTCATCATACACTTATAAATATTCTAATATTCATCGTCTTCTCCTAGACTCATATATTTTACCAATAATCATATTCATTCATTCACATTCATGTTCCCATCACTTACATCATCTCATTCACACTAACTGTAACATCCCAAAATATAGTGATGACCATAATCAGAATTAATTACATTAATCATTAAAACAGTGCAGTCTTTACAAGAAGATACTAGGTTCAGAACGTCGAACGGCTTAAAATACAAAATGTAATATAGCCGACGGTATCCAAATTCTAAGACTAAACAAAATTACTAACAGCTACCACTTGTCGAGCACTCTAGGGCTAGACCTTAACCTCTACTTCAACCAGATTGGCATCTTCCAAAATTTCTTCTACCAGCGCCTCTTCCAGCAGCTCACTTCCATCTGCTCCCATCCACATGGATGATCATCGCAAGGACACGACGGACGTACAAAGCCGATCGACAACGCAAAGAAGAGAACACAGGGTAAGCTTATTGAATTTAATTCAAGTAAAATCATTCATTTCATAGCACATCAACATATCAAATATTTCACAACATATAATTAAATCAATCCCTTAACTCAAATCAATTCCTGATACTAGACTGACCGTCCGGACTGTATGAATCTGTGTAGCTACAGGCGTCCTTGCACCCGAGTGGTGTAGTAACTGTATTACACTCGACAGCTGCCACTCGAGGTTAGTCCGTTTCTTACGTCGCCCATGTTAACTTATGGACTAAGGACCTCCTGCCATTCCCACACATGAACCACTCTCCTCTACGTGAAGACGAGTGTCACGGAATATCAGGATGGACCAAGCCAGCATTAGCATGCCCACAGTCATACTTTACCAAATTCCACATTCAACATATGTGAGT